>JANIIA010000191.1:2646425-2665101 GCA_027478495.1 Erythroxylum alaternifolium | reverse complement strand
ACACTTGGGCCGGAAGTCTCTACAACAGAGGTAGAGACTATTGAAGATTATGCTCCAGTTTCTGTTCCTGAATCTCCATCAGTAGTAACTGCAGATGCTCCTTTGCCTCTAGCTAGAGCTAACCTTTCATATCCTTCTGTAGAGATTTTAAAAAAAGTTCATTATTAGAGCAATAGCTAAGAAAACCCCACAAAAATGTAGCTGAGGAAGAATTGACATTTCGTTTCAAGAAGGTATTAACAGTAACAATAATCGTATTGATTATAACATTATACAGATTATGTACAAGTAAATCAATTCAATATTGAATTAGTAATTCCTGGTCCAATTGCCCAAAGCCCACAAAAATCAATAAAACAAATGCAGCAAGTGCAGGAGCTACAATTATTTCATAAGAAATTACAATGCTGAGAAAGATCCCATATTGGTTAGACAGGTCCACTATGAATGAACAAACTATGTTCCTATAAATAAAGGATCCTATTACGGGGGTCCGCTATGAATGAACAAACTATGTTCCTGTAAATAAAGGATCACAATAGGAATGTAACACATACGGGATGCAATCAAGAACATTAGATAATGACAAGGTATAAGTCGATAATGACAAGGCATAAGTCCCAGAGATAGTTCCATTCACTGGAACAAGAACAACAGAAGCAGTAAAATACCATAAGGGGCCTTAGTTTTTGGGCCCCCACAATGCAGTATCTGCAGATGTATAAATGTACAAAAGTTTCATACACTTGAACCCATAACCTCTAGTCAAAAATGGGGGGAATACCTTGGAATCATACTAATGTCCCCTCTAGCAGAAAACTAGATGAAGTAGAAAAGTTATGACACATCATACGAACCTGCCTCACGCTGAAAGACCTCTTTCTTTTCATGATAAACATCTACAAGGTAAATATGAAACTGATGAGTACTTTTTTTTTTCTTGAAGGAAAACTGATGAGTACTAATTCATGACGAAACAAAAAAAAAGTGGTGTAGTTGGAGAAAAGAGACACCTGTGATAAAGAATATGAAGATAAATAATGGAAAATTCGAGCTTGAATAAGTATACAAGGACAAATTGCTAAAGCTTGTCATTCAGTGGAAGAGTAAACCAAAGAACAAACTTAACTGTATTCACCATGATCCAACAACTTGTTGGCATCTTCAGTTAGTTGATCAAATACAAGCTGTGTCTCAGCTGACATTTTCTCCTTTTTATTGTTTGTGCCTCCCTTTAACCTTCTTAATGCTTGTAAAACCTTTAAGGAAAAAAAGAAGAAAATCCACCATTAGCAAAATAAATTTCTGCATGCACACAAACCAAAAACATGGAGCAGTCATGTGCTTGCCACAGGTCATATCATTTGCATTGTTTTCATGATATGATACAGCTACAATGAAGCCAAAAAATTAATTGAGCATTCTTCTAAATCCTTCCATTATCCTTGCGATGACTTTAACACTCTAGGGTCTAAGGAGGAGATACGTGACATTTCACATAAGAGGTATGTATCAAATCTTACGTCTGAAAAGATAGGGCAACTGAAAACCTTTATAAGCCCATAAAAAAAATTATTGATCGACTCTTAAACCCAAATTAAAGTTTTCATTAGCTCACTTTTTACTTGGGTTGTTACCAATGTTACAAATATCGTACCAAACTTGGTACTGAATTGGATTCTGGTACGGTACTGTACCGGTCAAGTCAATACCCGGTACCATTTCGGGCAATTTTTAAAATTTATAAAATAGTCCCTAAATTTTTTTTTAAATTGCAAAAAAATCCTTCAATATTGTACTGTATAATTTAAACCAACCTTCTCTTAAAAAATCATAATAATAGAAATTTAAAATAACAAAAATTTATTTATTTTTCTTAATATTATTTTCACAGATGCCACATATAAATAATAGCCACAATTAATATAAAAAAATTATTTTATCATCATCGAAATATAAATACAAAGTATTTAAAATATTACAATTTTATCATATAATAAATAATAATTACATCAAAATATCAAATAAAAAGAATAATTATTATCAATAATAAAATATAATTTCTATCTTAATATTTAATTTTCAATAATAAAAATTATATATTTTTATCTTAATATGTAATTGTTATTAAGAACAAAATATTGTTATATTTATATTAACAATTTTAAAAAGGAAAACAAAAATTTGAGGCCTCTTTATTTTCATTTTAAGATATTTTTAATTATTCTTTGTAGAAAAAATATAACTATCATTTATTATACGAATTCAAATATTATATTAATAATAATAAAAAGAGATGATGATGGTGAAGAAGAGAGAGAGTGAGAGGGAAAAAAAAAAGAGTGGACGAAAAAGGAAGCAGAGTCGGGTTGGGGGTGGTTTTTAAAAAATTTTCATTTTTGGCAAAAATGCCGCTAGTTTTTTTAAAATTTTCGATACCAGCCAATATATGACCGGTATTTCAAACACCAACCATATCGGCCGGTACGAGGCGAAATAGGCCATTATAGGCCGGTATTTGGACCCGGTACTAAAACATCCCATTTTGTACCGTTTTTCGGTTAGTACGGTATGAGATTTATTACACTGGTTGTTACAAATAGTATTAGAGCAACCTTTTGTTATTATGATGTTGGCCTGTTGGGTCAGCATGATGAGGGCGAAGAGTGGCACCAATGACAAGACTGTAAACAGTGAACAACTCCAGAGAAGTTTCTACATAGGTTCCACATAAAAAAATGAAAGATTCTAGATTGTAAATTAGGCCTTGAAGAGGATATCAAGGATTCAAGAAGAGGAGATTTTGATATCTCACATAAGAGGGTGAGTGTCAAATTTCATATCGAAAATAGAAGTCCTTATAAACCTATGGCATTGTTGTTAGATCATTCTGTCAAGATGTTACATGAGAGTCAGATCATCATAACCTTCTTTCCCACGAGTATCAAATCACATGAGTAACCTAAACCCTAAGCTGAAGTTCATCGTAGCAACTTTTCTTTTCCTTCACTTTTCTATGCACTTTTTCACTAGCAAGAAACTCAAACTTATGAAAGTTAAAAAGTTACAGATGGAAGCCCAGTAACTTGGTCTAATATTGAAGGTTGCAACAATACCAATAAAATTTTTCGATTATAAAGCATGCAACGACTCTGAAATCAAATCAAAATGGAAAGATAATCAGATCAATACCGTTTCTCCCTGCAAAAGCACATCCACAATTCGCCTCTTCATTGTTCCAATATCGTCAGAAGAAAGTTCAAGGCCATCATCATCTTCATTGGTTGCTGCTTCAAAGCTTTTATCAGCAAATCTTGGATCAACCTCGACACTATCTAACCATGGATCCTAGAAGAATAAGCTAGTGGATAAATTTTCTTTGTCTATATTTTGACAAAACCGTGTATTTAAATGCAGAAAGAGTTACCTTAGTTTCATTTTCCCTGACATACTCAACAAAATTACCCTCTGCATCAAAATAGCCTTCTTCCCTCTCTTTGTCAAGATTGAAAGGTTCTATCTGAATCCCATCTTCAACAAAATTCTCATTCTCCTGCAAAAACGATTCCCATTTAGTAACTTGAGCTTGAAATTAGTTTGAGCAAAGAAACTAAAGAAATCTTGAAAGAAAAAAGAACCTGGTAATTAGTAACTTCAGCGGCAGACATATCATTGAGGTCATCACTAAAGAGTTGAGTAGTAAATTGGGTACGACGCTTGGCACGCTCAGTAGCAGCAAGCCGAGGATCTGATTTTGCATCATCATTGGTGTCTGGAAGAAGAATTGAGCTCGGTACAGGTACATCACTATTAGTTCCGGCCAATGTCTTCACCTTCTTCCCCTTCGGAAACCTAACTTTCCTCTGCCTGCAAATTCAATTGAAAATACTTGTAATTTCCAATAACCCAAAACTAAAACACATAAAGAAAATCCGAAAAGGATTATCGAATTTGCAATCGATACATGGCAGGTTTGCTTTTTTCAGAGTCGTAATCATCTTCCCCTTCAAATTCTTGAATGCGAGAGCGCTTTCGATTAGAGCGTGGTAACATTCCACTACCACTATTATTACTACCGCCTTCCATTTTTTTTAGGGTTTTTTGAGAAACAACTACTACTCCTTCGAAGCTCTCTCCGCTCCGGCGTTCTCCGGCACCTTCGCTTGAAAAACAAAGAAGCAACTAATCACGCGCCGTCTAAGGTTGGGAGGAGATCGCGACGGTGCACTGGTGAGACTACTGGTTTCGTTCAAAATGGCAACATACATGGACAAGCTCTGGATATTCATTCAAACTCAAAACGCTGGGTTTTGGATTCTTTAATCGGACAGCAAAACGCTGCGTTTTAGATTCAGTCAACAAAACTCTGCGTTTTGAATTCTTTGCAGATAACAAAACGGTGCGTTTTGGATCCTTTACCAGTCAACAAAACGCTGCGTTGGATATTCCTTCACCTAACATATGGTTTAAAAGGGTTCCAAACTGTTCCGATCCGCGTTTCCCTTCTCGCTCTCTCCGTTAACGACGACTCGACCTCCGATCAGAGTCCCGTCAGTGAATATCCAGGTTAGAGTAGATCGATTGATTTCTTCATTACTTATGATCTCAGAAGTTTTGTGGTTATTGCTATTGTGTATTGTTTAATTGGACTTTCTTTTCTTTATGGCAGCTTACTCTTGGAAATCTATTCTTAGTTAACTGTTGTTTTTGTTAAATTTTTCAGGTGAAACGGCGATCTCTCGTCTTACATTTCCATGTAAGAGGATTTCTTCTTGTTATTAGTGTAATAACTATGCATTTTGTTCTTAATAGGGAAAGTAGTAGCCTGTTGTAGGAAAGAATGACTATTTTGAGAGTTTTTTTTCTTCTAATCCAATTTATTCATACATCTTTGACTAGTTGTTCTATAGAAATCCAATCCCTGTAAAATTAATGCTAACAATTGAACAATTATTGCAAAACATTGTTGATGTAGGTATACAGTGACGCAGCATTGTTGTATGCTCTCTTGTTGTCTGATTATTCTCAACTATATCAAGTATTTAAGAAGATTTTAGTGTGGAAAATTTTCACAACATGTTCTAGACTGATGTTACCTGCTCCTAAAAGCTTTCCCGTGAATTTACACCTACCCAATTTTGATGGTGGAGCTTTGAAATGTAATGCTTTGGTAATAGAATAGGTACTAGGTGTTAATGAAGCCAGCATCCTGCCCTTTTAATGCTGCTGAATGTTGTAGCATTAATGTGATTGAGAAGTTACGGACAACAACAACAACAACGGCCTGGTAAAAAAATCCTGTTAACCGCAGGATCTGGGAAGGTCCAGTGTACGAAGCCTTATCCCTAACTAGTAGAGAGACTGTTTTCAAATGACCCACAAGAAGTGATTAAGAAGTTACAAATTAACTAAAATTTTGTTGCAACATTGTATGCCTATTAAATGCATACTTTTATTGTGTGATTGTACTTGCTCCATTTCCTTCCTTTTCTTCTATTTTTCAATTCTTTGTCGTGTTCTGTGTTAATGTAGGCATACCATTGTAGCATCAATTTGATTAAGAAGTTATAGATTAATTAAAATTTTGTTGCCACATCGTATGCCTATTAAATTCATTCTTTTGTGTACTTGTTCCATTTCCTTCCTTTTTTTCTACTGTTCTATTCTTCGGCATGGCTGTTAATGTAGACATTCCTGATACTGAATTTAGGGCGGATGAGGAGCCTGTTGATCAGAAGAAATACTTGGAAGAGGTTTGCAAGCCTAAGTGTGTGAAACCATTGCTTGAATATCAGGTAGAGATTAAGAAACTGAACTACTTTATCCATAATTTAGGTACAACAGCGTTTTAATGTTTATGAACTTTGTTACTTCTTGGTATTTTGCACATGATATGTTGCAACACATAAATACTGGCGGAGTAGGTGAACTGACTGGTGAAGGAAATGATCTTTACATGGAAATGAATATGGAAATGAAAGAACTTAGAGTAATTATTGAAGCAAAATATTGCAGAATCAAAAGTGTCCCTAGTTGACTAATAAGAACTAGTAATATATTTCATATGCATGTTTGCACTTTTCTATACTTTCTGCGAACCATGTGATGTTTGTTATTCAGCTCTCTCAACCTCAACTTGACCCATACAATTTCTAAGGTTCTGTTAAGTGACAACCATCATGATATTCATGGACACCCTCAGCACTCTTTATGCTTGTACATTGCCTCTAGAGATCTTTGATGCCTGCACTTGCTTTTAGGTTGTTTACTAATATTTTCTTTCTTTTGGGGGGATACAGTAACGACATTCTATTTATGTTGTTCCATTAAATTAACTTGGTCCCCAGGCATGTGTGAAGAGGATCCAAGATGATGACACTGGTCATAAGCACTGCACCGGCCAATATTTTGATTACTGGTTTTGTATTGACAAATGTGTGAGTATTATTTTTTAAATTTTCAGTTGACACGCTCGCTTTTGCCTTATCATACTTAGATTTCCATATGTGATTGTAATATAGGTTGCACCAAAACTATTTCAGCAGCTGAAGTGACAGGAAGATACAATGATATGTTTTGCTATTTCCAGATTCAATAGTTGCCTCTAATCTTCCTGATTTTGTTCCAAATGAGTCAGCCCATGCAGTTCTATTCCAAAAAACATTACAATTTTTTTTTTTACTATGTCAAGGTATGTTGAATAAATCAGAATTATGGGAACCGCTAACTGGAAGGATTTGAAGATCAGTAAGTGTTGATGAGAGCTTAGCAATGCTGTTGTTGGCCCTTTCTTGTTTGGTTTTCTATATTTGTGGAGACTTTTAACATTTCAAAAATCATGTTTTGAAATTGAATGTGAATGTGGATAAATGGTCTCCAAAACACCGATTTGAATACAGTTGTGGATGGAGATAGACATGCAAATGCATAATTGTGTACTTTTATGGTTGATTTTCCTTTCGTTTACAAGTTCCGAAAATTGATATCATCAGGGATTATTGTGAATATCCTAGCCTTTTAGTAATCTATTAAATATATCATAATCTTTATTTCCTGATATTACATATTTAGACTCATAAAAATGTATATTAATGTATCCTACTGTAAAATTGTTAGTGATAAAATATAACATTGTAATTTGACCGCATTTAGACTTGTTTTTTATTTCTTATAATTTTTTATACTTTCAAGCTTTGAAATTTTGTGAAAATTAACTTTCTGGTTTGATATTTTTCTAAATTTTATCAAAGTTATATTGGATTATTTCTAATATCCTTATAAAATATTTGTATTTTTTAGAAGGTGATCATTAAATTCTATCACAAATTAGGCTATATAAGTTCATATTTTTATAAGTTGTTATATTTAGTATTTCAAAATGAAAGATATATTTAATATTTTGTTCATTATCTAAATAATTTACAAAACATAGTATGACTTATTATGTGACTCATATTTCTAAATGTTCAATCAAAACACTTTTGGTTGTATGATTTAATGATAATAATCATATCTAATTTATAAAATTGAGGTTAAGAGAATTACTACTGATTTTTTTGAAACACTCTTTATTAATTAAAGGTAAGACTTGTGTAATTTTGAATGTCATCAGAACTTGGGTTATTTCTATTGTAAAACACTCTCTATTAATTAGAGGTAAAGCTGTGTATTTAATTTCACTTTTACATCCAAATCATGAGTTAAACTTAGTTAATATTTAATTTCACTTTTAGAAGAGACCAGAAGGAAATAAAGAGAAAGGAAATCTGCCATGCTCACATACGCTGCTTACCGTCCATACACCATATTGTGCATTACTACTTATTAGTTACATTAATTGGAACAATGCCATATAATACCAACAATCCTGGCCCTGAGCTGATGTTCAAGGTTCAGTACCTGATTTTCCCACGGCAGCATTTTTATGCCCATATGTGCAGGCATGAATAGTGTTTTCTTACAAAATTCTAGGGCTTATTTCAACAACCAAACCTAAAAACTAAAAAATTCAAGTACCAATAACATAATACACATTTGAACCCTACCAATCAAATCCAGGAGTTTTATGCACAATTTTTTCACATACTGAGAAATGAATTCTCAATTCCTGAAGCAGTTTCTAGCTTCATATTCCATCTATCGCCTTCTTCAGGTTCCCACTAAACAATGACATGAGACCACCACCATGGACCCTTCCTTCAGGAACCGTGTAATCGGAAGTCTTAAGTCCACCAATGTTAACGATACTAACACCACCCGTGCTAGGGAAATATCCATTTCTGGTTTCCTCTTTCTTATCAGCACCATATGAACTTGTACAGGATGAGGATTTCATAGATAGAGGAACAAGAACCTGTGGCGGTATGAGATGCTGTCTTTTTGCTGGCTTCTCGAGGGAGTCAATGCAGTCGGAGATTGTACTCACTCCTGATGAACAATTATTGTCAGTGCTGCTGACTGCTGCTGAAGAAGTAGACACAAGGCCGTGGAAGAGACCAGGACCGATGCCACCCTTGTTGAAGTCCTGTTCCCGGATGATGTTGGTATGAGCAGCACATAAACCACTCTTACCCCTTGCAAATTTCTCACATTTACCTTCTCCCCAACAGCATCGCTTACCACCACCATGAGCTTTGCAGAAATCTGTACTACCCTGGGCACTCTTCTCACAGTTTTCATACTTGCATCGCTTCCCTCCACCATGTCTAACACAACAATCAGTACGGCCACGAGCACTCTTTGTGCAGCCTGGCACAATACACCTCTTTCCACCGCCATGGGCAACACAAAAGTTTGTTCCTCCATGAACACTTTTGGGACAAATCCCGCCGCCATCATAAAGGCAGCGTTTTCCCCCACCATGTGCTTTGCATAATGGTGTACTGCCTTCGGCTCCCTTGGTGCATCCACCGAATATGCATCGTTTTCCACCACCATGAGCCTTGCAGAACATCGTACTTCCCTGAGCACCTTTTGTACAACTTGGGTATTGGCAACGACGCCCACCGCCGTGGGAAATGCATAAGCCGGCCTGCCCTTCAGCACTACGAGTGCAGCCTTCAATCTTGCACCTTTTCCCTCCACCATGCCTGATGCATAGTCCTGACTTCCCTCTTGCAGCCTTGGTACATCCCCCTGGAAATCCACATCTCCTGCCACCACCATGAGCTATGCAAAAGTCAGTCTTCCCTTCGGCACTCTTAGTGCAACCCAAGTGTTGACACCTCCTTCCCCCACCATGGGATTTACAATATGCAGTTCGACTCTCTGCACCTTTATTACAGCCTGGTTTTTGACATCTCTGCCCACCACCATGCCCAATACAAAGACCTGATGCCCCTCGAGCTCCCTTTGTACAACCAAAATATTTGCATTTCTTTGTATTGCCGGATCTATAATCTGAAGATGCAGTGGTTGTCGTTTGTTCAGAATTGGTTGCTATAGAGAAATCTGAGGTTGCAGATGGTTCATTGCATAGCTGCAGTTGATGGCAAGGTTTACTCCCAAAGTTAAGCACTTCTTTGGTGAGCATAGGCACATTTCCACTGCTCTCTTTTGGAGCCAAAAGAAGTGATGGCATGTAGCCACCTGATTGCTTGGCAGAGGTGGAACCCTCATCAACAACAGGAATGACGAGTCTGTTATTGTTGCCAGATACATGGTTCTGAGGAAGCACACTGATAGCACTCTCTGAAACTGAAAAATCAAACCCGTGAAAAATTTCCTCCACCCTTCCAGGAAGACCAAGTTTTAGGATAGAATCATCCTCAGATGGCACACCTATAGGAGATAGCGCAGAAGTAACTGTTACTTTGGTCTTGTCCATCCCAACATTATCACCATCCCCAATCTGTGCAGTAGGAGCTGGACCCAGTCCAAGTACTAATCTGCAGCCATCATCTGGGCAATTGGAAAAACCAAACTTGGCGTTGTTTTTGGTGCTCACAAATCTGTTCAAGCTGCTCCCTCCTCCATAACCAAGGCAATCCAAGCGCAAAGCAGTATCACCAACATCATTTTTTGCAAGTTCAACCATCCCACAGAACTGCACACCGTCCTTGTTCATTTTCATCTCCAAATTTTCAGTGTAGAGCTAAAGAAGAGGAGACAACTAGTCCGCAGATTTCAGCACATGCCAATAGCTAGTCTACAAATCAAAGCAAAGAGTGGATCGTCTATCTCCGCCGCTTACAAATCCCGATGTGTCCGATCTGTCCATCCTCACAAAAATGTCAGCAGAGAACCAAATGATCAGGAACCAGAGCCCTAAAAATACTTCACAACGTTTCTAGGATAAAAGCCCTTGATGAGAATAGTCAATATTGATCCAAATTGATCATTGGAGCGCCTGATGCTCCCTCTGCCAAAAATCTTCAACTTCATACACCTGAGAATGATACTAAAATTTTCAATTACTGCTGCACAAAATCTAAATAAAATTTCCAACATTTAGGCATGAAGATTAGAATCAAGCATAATTTAAATCTACTTGGGAATTCACAACTGATTAACCAGAATGTTGAACTACCAAAATACCTCTTAAATTCATATATGGTTTCAGAATTGTGGAGCAGAAAGTAAACCAGAGCATAAAATCAGGAAAACAATTAGTTTAAATTCTGGGAGTATGAACACAATATAACAGCACAAAGTTCAACTAAAACCCAAGTCAGAAAGGAAGTTAAAATAAATCCTAAAAAAAAGGCCAACCATTCATCTTCATGGCTTTTAGTATGAGTGGGATCAAACTTTAGAGCAGATCAAGTGAAACTGAGTTAAAGTACTTTGGCTTGACATTGATAGTTCAGAAAAACTTCTCATTAGTTTAGAAATGTACACTAACCTCAGATACCATTATCACAAGCAAAGGGAAATAACCAATGAATCTCTTCAGATCAAATCTAGCCTATCAAAAAGGAAAAACAATGAAGACAAGTAAGCACAAGGTAAGCAACAAATTTGAAAGAGAGAAAGTAGTAACAACAACAATAAAGGTAAGAACTGGCAACTAAAGAAAGTTAAAACACAAATGTGTTTAGAGCAAAAGTGATTCAACAAACTAAGAGTTAAGCCTGTTCCGATTTCAGAACACTTTCACAGTTTCAATATTCAACTTTCAATTAGAAGGAATTCTAATTAACTTGCGGACAAGCATATTCATAAAAACATGAAGAAATTTAAGTCCTGGTCTAAGTAAGTGTCCCTGCAGCATAATTACTTTAAGCTTGTACAGAACAAACTGATCTGAAAAAGGCAATAAGGGGCTATATTTAGAGTAAAGAAAGAACAGAGCAATAACAAATTCACATAAGAAGTAGATCTGAGATCAAATTTTCATACATCCCTATGAACTACAGCATCCAAACTAAGGTCGAAATTTGTATAGTTGTAAAAGCACTAAGATTTGACATTCACGAGGTAATTACAGCTACCAAAAGGACTTTATGGTAAGAAAAACTAAGAATTTTGGTCGGTCTTCAGATATATTTCTTTTTTCTTATCAAATAAATCACCAAATACAAGTCAACACACAAAAGAACCACACACCTAAAAGAGAAAAGTTGGTAATATATCCAAGAACCCACTGCTATTCAAAAGAAAGCTACGGAAAGCACCGACCTTTAGGAATAAGGAATCGACGGGTAAAATCAATGGAAGTAATACAAACATGGGTTTTCACTTTTCAGAAACTTCTTACTCAAGATGAAAGAAACCATACTAATACAACAGTCAATGAACAAATCACAGAAACCCAATCCCAAACGGGGCTTTCACGATTTAGAATCCAAAACCCACGTTGAGTTAGTGGAGAAGAAGATTGAAAAACACTTGGGTTCATCAAAATTACTCCAATGAAAATCTACAAGCTACACAAGAGGGAAAAAAGGGTTATGAAAGTTTAATCAGAGGACAAGAGCCGAGCAGATATACCGTAAACAAGTAATTTAGTCACAGAAGATCCTGAAAGAGCTTGCGGATCTGGGAAGTGGCCGTGCACATCTTTGAAAGGAAGAAGAGACGAAATGGTGAGGTAATAACAATGAAGGACAAAGCAACAAGTGTGCTTAGGCGTCGTTACTTGCAACTCGAATAATAATAATTTATACGTGAAAGCATAAGTCTGTTTTTTACTTTTTTCTAATGATCGTAGCCAATGGTATCGTTGCTTGTCTACAACTTGTCACTTATGGCTTGTCACTTATGGTTGCCACTTGATGATGCTGTCCTAACCACTAGTTTTGTTCTAATCTTTAGGCTTGGTCCGATTTGGTTCGACCGGTTCAATTATATTAACGGGCATGCATAAGTTGACCGAGCTTTGAGTTGGAGTTAGATCTAAAAGTTCGACTTGAACATCAACCTGAAGATCTCAAACAACTTAAACTTAAGGATGAAAATGAATCGAGTTGAGGTCGAGCCAATCTACATCTGAGTCTAACCCAACAATTTCTACTAAGGCGGCTTTAGGTAATTGAGCCCGAGGGTGAGCCTGAGCTTTGCTCGACAACCTTTGTTAGGGCCAAGAATGAAGAAGTCAATTCTTAAGTAGTCAAGTTTGAACTCAACCTGATTTTTTAAAATTAAAAATAAAAAAACGAAATTATTTTTGCAAAATGACATCATTTTTTTTAAGTTGCTAAGTAGGTCGAGGTCTAAGCCTAAATGTCATCCCGATTTGAATCTCTGTTCGAAACATTATTTAAAGTTTAAATCGTTTTAATGTGACTAGAATGAGTTCGGATTAAATTCTAACTGAATTCGAGTCGTTCGATCCATTATTTTTATTCTTTTATTTTTATAAATATTTTATCAACTTAGATAACAAAATTCAAAAGTTGTTAAATTGTAGAGTAATTTATTCAAAACACATATTTTAAGCATATTTAAAGATTTGTCATATACATTAAAAAATTTATTAAAAGATGTTTAAATTTGGTTACAATTCATAGTTAAAAATCATTAAAAGATGTTTAAACTAAACTAAAAAAAGGGTCTAAAAGGATCTTTAAATAATATTAAAAAATTATAAACATTAATTAAAATAAAAAGGGTCTAAAAGGATCTTTAAATTCGTATGTTACAATTAATTTTTAAAATTTTAAATTAATATTTCAGTATTCATAAATATTGAATTTATAAATAAGCATAAATGGTATATACAAAATACCAAAATAATATAATTTGGAAAACCAATGTATTGGTTATATCTTTTCGTAAATTACTTTTATTATTAACTATCTTTAAAAATGTCTGTCTAAATTAAATACAAGATGTAAAATAATACAAAGTGAAATTTAGAAATAAAATTATTGCTCATTCAAACATAAAGTTAAACTTAAATATTAAATTGTATTAATAAATACTAATCAAAATTAGAAAATTTAATTTTTAAACTATAGCATTAATTATACTATTCAATCAATTCTTTTTTTTTGAAAACCGAAAATTTTTATTATTTTTTTCATGTTTAACTTTTATAAATTATTTTAATTGAATATAATTAATTTTATATTCAAAGAAAAATCTCAAATATTAATTTATATATTGAATATGGATCATATGAAATGAGTTTGATAAAAAGTTTTCACTCTATTTAACCCAAAATTAATAAATAAAATCTTAATTTAGTTTAATTTAGATTCAAACTTAAACTTTCAAATTAAAATCGACCAACCTGGTGCAAATCTAAATTTTTATAAAATGACGAGAACTCATCCTTGAACATGAAGAATGGCAATGGATTGTCCGCACGGGTAACTCAACTGGTTCTCAAAGAAGTTGTTGAGTGCAAAGTCTCAGATTCAAGTCTCGGCAGCGACAATGTAAGAGTTCATCCAATGTAGTAGCTCTTTGTGTGGATCGAAAACGGGCCCGTTCTCTAAAAAATTGAGTGAGATTAAACCGTAATTTATCCCTCTACTACTCTATCAAGTCGGAGGGTGAGGCCGCTTGATATAGGTAATTCTACCTTTTGAGTGCAAGAGTGGCAGTCAATTCAACAAATTCGAATCCAATATGAAGTTTAACCAAGTCGAATTTATCCTGTTAATTTTTATGCAAGCTAAACTAGATCATAAATAAAGATCAAATTTGGTCTTGGGCTTAGACCGAGATTAACGAGTCATGCATGAGTTGATCAAACCTTGGGCTTCCTTTTTTACAAAATCGAGCCTCAGATTTGCCTTTGATTGCCTAAGTCTGGCTCGATACGAGACTCGACAATTATGAGAAAAATAACATTGTTATTTAAAATAAAAAATGTTGGGCCATTCCGAGCCGGGCTTTGAGTTGCCTTAGCCGGACTGAGCCGAGTCAGATTTCAGGCTACCTTGAGCCCTACGGGGCTATCGGGCGAGCCCATTCCAATTAGGTCGATTTTCATCCCAGACAAACCCTATTGCCATCCCTATTCAACGTCATGAATGACATCTTATAAGAAACGAGACGAAACAAAAAAGAAAGCTTGTCCATTGTAATTGAGCTCATGAGCGTCTAACTGTAGTAATTCCGCGAATTATGGTAGTGGCCATTCAAGCAACAGTCCTTTTCTTCCCAGCGAGTTGAGTGACTATTGGTGAATTTGGATTGGAGGCTCCGTCCCATTTTCTAACCAACCAACCTACACATGGAATTGTGCTTATCTCGTTATTGTCGCCCCCAACAACACCTCATCGCACCATCGTCAATATTAATACAATACTCACCGCCACCACCACAGCCACCTTAGCTCTGAGTTGTAACATAGACCTCGGCGTGTAAAGATCTCACCTTTAATGGCAAGCACAGCTTTTACTAATACTCTACTTTCTTCTTCTTCTTATTCTTCTCTTAGCTCCCGTTCAACTTCGCCCTTGCATGGTTTCTGCACCGATGCTTTCCTTCCATCTCGCATTTCACTTCCTAATCAGAGATCTCATTTCGCTTCTACCCTTTTGAAGAACAAGAAAAATTTCAACCTTTTCACCACCCATTGTTCTCTTGATGTTGCTTCTGTTAAAGACCCACACGAAGAGAAGACACCCATTGAGCTGAGTAAGTAATCTGAATGCCTATTTTTACCATTTTACATTCTACCATATCTTATTTTATTTGTGGGTTTTGCGGTTTTTAGGATATGCGGCTTATCCTACTGTGATGGATATCAACCAGATTCGTGAGATTTTGCCTCATAGGTGAGCGTCTTGTAGCGTGAGTTAGTACTTAATCTCAGATATTTGCTTCTTACTCCGAGTCAAAGTGTTTGTATCGTAAAACTGCTGATAACGCTCCTGTTGGGATTTCTTTTCTTGATACTTTGTTGTTTAGGTTTCCATTTCTCTTAATAGACCGAGTGATTGAGTACACTCCCGGAGTTTCAGCTGTTGCCATTAAGAATGTGACTATAAATGACAATTTCTTTCCCGGTCATTTTCCTGAGAGGCCAATCATGCCTGGTGTTCTCATGGTTGAGGTAATTTCAAGTGCAGTTCTAGTTGGCCTTTTCCGTTGCATCTATAGTTGGTTTGCTATTAAAAGAGTACTGCTCTCTTGACTTGTATTATTTTGTTGAAATGAGGCATTCTAGGCTTGTCACTAATTCTTTGACATGAGCTGATTATGGATTCATGCTGATGAGTGTTTCTGTCTGGGGATTCTTGTTTTCCTCAACCAATTAGAACTAGTGATGTTTCTATTCTTCTCTTAGTAGCACTTATTGTGAAAGAGATACACGATGTTTATCGCGAAATCTTTGTAGCAAAACTTGTCAAAATATGTGCTTATCCCAGTAAGCGCCAAACCGCGAATTTAGCTCTTTCAAGTGTTGTAAATCTCCTTTTCATAGCTTATCGTCAGCAGAAACTGTCAAGACATTCTTTCTTGTTTTAATATTTCAAGGCATAAGAAATCAGCTTGGGTTCAACCCTACAGTCATGACTACAAAAAGCTTGGGATTGACCATGGTGCATTTCAGGAATATAGCAAAACTAGGATATAATTCCATAACAATACTTTTACGTTTTCCTCTGCCAGTTAATGTCTGATAAAGATTGAAATTGGGTTGTTTACTTTTTTCCTCACCTTCTAGGATCACAAGAAAGGTTACATTTCATATTGATGTTGATTATACTTACATGAAGCTGGAGAGAAATTTTATAGAATTCTTTTTCCCTTTCTTACTGTTAGAAGACTGGTGGAAGCTGTTGTATTTGTAGGGCACTTAATAATTTTTCCTGTTACTTAACAAAACTAGATTCCCTCTGAAATGGAGACTAGGGGTAGTGTTTATATCTAGGACAGGCAAAACTTTTCCTGTTACCGCAGTGCTGGATGAGATGGAGCAGTGTGTATAACTAGATCTCTTTCTCTCTATCTCATTCTCATCCTTTTTAAAAGTTTATCAAAGTTATTAATTAATTCTTTAGTTTATCTGAATATGCTAGAGATATTTGTCTAACACATTTCTGTGACAACATGCATAACTGTAAAAACATTCAAATATGCACTTTTTTACGGGGTTCTCAAATAGTAAAGCAATGGTCATTGAGTAGTTATGTAAGAAACTTTTAATGGTATTTGAACTTCAGAGTGAGTCTAGTTCTGTTTTGTAGAGAAGCAGTTTCACCCGAGTTAACGGACATATCCATGTAACCTAAACTCTTTGAACTTCGCACTTGGTAGGCAATATTGTATTTTAGTTTGAAACCTATATATAACCCTTCCACTAAGATGAAAAAATGGAAGCCATTAAAGTGAAGCATAGAACATTAGGTTATCCACAATTTGTCCATATCCTGCAGTTTACATGTATAAAGTTATTTCATAAAGATGTTAGAAATGGAGTAGTTTTCTGGGGTTTCTTAGTTCTATTGCTCCTATTAGGTTTGTTGTGACCTATCCTTTGTTTAACCAATAGCTTAAATGGAGTTTGAACTATTTCGCTCTTGATTGTTCTTTTCTTATAGTTTGAAAGTTTATTGGTTTACCAAAAATGTCATTTGCTGCTATGATGAATAAGCATTTTGTAATCTTTGTTCTTGAGGCCTTACTCTATTTACAAATAGATGTAAGAATGCACCACATGCATTTTGTTTTCTTAATCTCTCCTTAAATTAGCATCATTCCTTCGAAGGGTACCTTTTTATTTTCTCCATTTTTTTATGTTTTTAGTTGTACTCTTTGATAGGATCTCAAAAATGTATTAGTACAAGTACCATTGAAAACCCCATTTCAGCTTGATTCTTGTGCATCGATAGGTGTATCAAACTAAATGATACATAGGTTAAGCCATAACTAACTGACCTTACCACCCATTGGAAGAAACATAAATGCATTTTAGTTTCCAATCTGATGTTGGATCAATATGGTCTTCGAGACTTGATAACTCCAAGGATGGATATAATGTTTGTTGAAATTCACAAGTGGAGTAATCCCACGTCGAAATGAAACATAAAGATGAAATGGGTTATTTATAAAGATAGGACTCATAACTTATATAGTCTTAAGGTTTTGGGTTATGATGTCCTGATTGTATATGGGCTCACTTGGATCCAGTTTAATTTCTCCCGAGGTTCTCTCAAAACTCTTCATTGGTATAAGATTTAGGTTGGCGAAGTCCAATGAACGGAGATTCGTATTCTGATTGTATATGGGCCTATTTGAATCCGGTCCAATTTTTTCCGGGGCCCTCTTAAAACCCTTCAATGTCATGTAGATGCAAACTGATTGCTACTTTTTTATGGTTTTGTTGTTTGTATAGAATCGTTTAGTTGCTTTTCCCATAGTTAATGTCAGTAAATTAGATGCGAAACGGATTTTTAGAAGTTTCGGTAATCTTACTGCTAACGACTAGTCCTTATGAATTCCATTAACATATTCGATGTGAATGTTATGATTTTCCCTAGGTTTTATTTAGGGACTGATAGATGACTCTCTGTTTGGAGATTATGGTTGCAGTTTGTTGACAATTTGCTCTGAAATCTCTCATATTCTTCATTGTTCTCATAAAATAAGTCAACCTCGCTTGTACAGATTCATACGTTAACATCTTCTTTAATAAGTTAAATGCTTTCCATGTCAGTTGTTTAAGCACTTACTTACACTGGTTATGATTCAAAACAAGGCAATGGCACAAGTTGGTGGCTTAGTCATGTTGCAACCGGAAGTCGCAGGCTCTCGGGATAATTTCTTCTTTGCTGGGATTGACAAAATAAGATTCAGGAAACCAGTGATTGCAGGAGACACCTTAGTTATGAGAATGACACTCATCAAGTTGCAGAAGCGATTCGGAATTGCTAAGATGGAAGGGAAAGCTTATGTTGGAGGGGAAGTAGTTTGTGACGGAGAGTTTATGATGGCTACTGGCAATTAATAAGTTAGTAACTCTGTTTTTCCATTGTTCTTCCATCTCCATTGAAGCCTCTCTTTTTCATGTCACTGAACTCGATGTGATTTAAAGATGTTGGCAAACTTGTTTTTTTCAATATCAAGATAATAACATAATGACTTCTGATTGATCTGTCATTACTCTTAATCCTTCAAGACAAAAAAGAAACGAGTTATGTTGGAGGGAAGTGATTAGCTCGATCATCTACATTTACAATCCAAGAGCAGCAAGAGGAGTTTTGCCTTGACCAGCCTCAAAGTAAAAGATCAACATAGCGAGCATGGCAAGCCTAGCATGCTTAATCTCTGCAAC
>JANIIA010000191.1:2630823-2641318 GCA_027478495.1 Erythroxylum alaternifolium | reverse complement strand
TGAGTTGCTCGAAGAAACACAACTGAACAAAGAATGAGAAAAGCGTGAGCGTGGAGATGGTGGGAGGAGAGGGATGACATTGTCCAAAAGTAAGAGAGACGTGTTTACCTGTTCCAGATGAGCGTGGAATAGGTAAAGATAAGGTAACGTGATCTTTACCTATTCCCTCATATCCGGGAATGGGTAATCTTTCGGAATAGATGTTCCGTAGCTTTTTTCCAACCAAATAACGAAATATCTATTACCCTCAACCAAACGACCTGTTAGTCTATTGACTTCAAACCGAACCAAGCTTCGACGTCAAGCCTAAACCAGATGGGGTGGAAAAAAAATATCATATCCAAGTGTGGCAAAGCCGTCCCACGAGGCAAGGCATGCACAGTAACAAGGATGAGATTGCATGCTCTCATTATTACACTCGAAAAAGGGAAAACTAATCAACAAAATCAAAGCCCTAAATCTGATTTCACATGACTAATCGGACCCCACTCCTCCAACAATCAAGCCTCGTCACATTTTGACTGATTGACTAGGTCCACACGCTATACAGATGTTTCTCTAAACACTAGCCTTCAAAGGTTCACTTTTCAAAACTTTAGAATCCTTTTCATATCTTAATCATAGTTGATGATTGTTGTTTACGTTTAAAAGCTTTCAAGTTCCTCGTTGCTCTTCACCTTTTCAAATTTAAAGCCCACTCTTGACTCTCCTCACTTCTCCCTCTGTTTTTAAAATTTTTAATAAATATTCAAGAGTCCTTACTTTTTGTAGACTTTTTTTTTTACTTAAAACTCTTAAAATTACACAATATAAGACTCTAATTACATATTGTAATTAAATGCTTTACCTTTTCAAATAACACTTAAGGATGTCAATGGACTGAGCCAAAAGCGGCTTAATGTCAGTGGGCTATAGTGACCCGTGACCTGGCTTGGCCACTAACTGACCTGCCTAGTATCTATTTTTTCAAATAAAAAACTTCTAAAATAACATCAACTCCAGCCAATTTTGCCATTACCAATAACACTCTATTTATATTCAAAAAATTTTTACTAGTTAAAAATAAGATTGTATATTGTTAGATTTCTTCAAACTTCACGATCATTAACGAAATTTTTATTGAATTGTTATTATATCTTTTTCAAATTTAAAGGCCACTCTTCTTATTTCTCTGCAACTCCTTTTTTTTCTTTATGGTATTTTTTAATAAACATTTAAAAGTCCTTACTTGGTGCAGGTTTTTTTAATTGAAACTCTTAAAATTACACAATATAACACTCTAATTACATATTAAATTTATTTCCTTAAGTTTTTAAATTTAAAAGCCACTCTCCTCATTTCTCTCTTTTCTTGGGTAATTTTTAATAAACATTCATGAATCTTTACTGCACTTTTAATGTAAATTTTTTAACATTACACAACGTAATATTTTAATTATGTATTTTAATTAAATTATTTAAAATTAAAAAAAAACTCAATTTACCACAATGATAATAAATATTTAATATTTAAAAATTTTATTCTAAAAATTCAATTTAATTCTAATTCTCAATCTCCCTCAAAAGTTATAAACACTTCTTATGATTTCTATAAACAAAATTTTAATAATAAATGTATTAAATACATTATCAAATTATATCCAATATTTCTTCAAAGTTCAAACATTTCCCGCTCTTCATTACAAATAGTTTACATCATTTTCAGTCACCAACACCTAGTAAACATCCCTTGTCATATCATTACACACTATTATCTTATGTCAGTCTTATGCACGTTTGAAATTCAATCTCCAAAATTTATCCCTTTGAAAAAAAATAAATAAAAATATCACTGAATTTATATGACATTATTTAATTATCACAAAGTTATCTTTCAATTTAATTTAATTTTATTTTTAAAATATATTCTTAAAACTATTAAATTTTAATATATGGCATTTTATATATTCATAGATAGATAATTTTTAATAAAATATGACAAAGATTAATAATTTGATAACTAAATAATGTCATAAATAAGTGATCATTTTCAAAATATAATAATTAGAATTAAAATGTTTAATTAAAAATAAAAATAGAATCGGTTGATCAATTCAACCATCAAAATTTTAAACCGACTAATTTTTTAGTTCGAATTTCAAATTTTTTCTTCGATTTATTTTAATAGTTAAAAATGAATAGTTTATTAAATAATCGGTCTAATATTTTTTATAAATCAAAATAAAATAAATGATTTTTATTTAATATGATTTTAATTAAAATTTAAATTCGTTGATAGATAAAATAATTTTTTCAATTATATTTCAAATTCTTCAAATTTATTTAGTTTTTACTTATAGTTTGATTTTTAAAATATTAATTTAATTGTTGACATTATATTCTTATTTTTAAATATTAATTTAATTATCTTGTCAACGTATCAATTGACACCATACTCCTTCGTAATATTCTTTGAATCTCATAAATTTTAACTGAACTTAAAAGAATTTTGAAAAAAAAAACTCTTTCCCCTCCCTTATCAATATTGATGGCGTGTTTGATTGGAGGTTTCATAATGGAACGAGATAAAACGTAACATATTTTTATTGTTTGAAAGGAAATTTTATAATAGAATTGAATGAAATAAAATGAAAGTGGAAGGTTCCATGTTACGTTCCATTAAGAAACATCCGATTCAAGAAGTTTGTAATGGAACATAAACTAATAAATATATACTACCTAATATACCCTCAATAATTTTTTGTAATATCATTCATTTCTCCTTATCCTAATAATAACCAACACATTTCGATATATTTATTAATTTTTTCGTAATACCAAGTATTTCTCGTTACCGTAATACCAATTATTTCTATATAAATAAAAATATAATTAAATTATTTTTAAATATATATAACATATAATATAATAAAATAAAAGTTATTAAATAATTAATAATAATATTTTTATACAATAAATAATAAATTGTATATAATTAATAATAAAATAAAAAATTGTATTATTTTAAAATATAAAATATATAAAAATAATTTGTCACGGTTGTGAATAATTTATATATTTTTATTTAAAATAATAAAATGATTTTGTTATTTTATTAAGTTAAAATTGTGACTTTTAATTAGACATAATTTCTATTTTAAAATTATAGCGTTAAACTTCCTGTAATAACCATTTTAATATAAGGGGTATAATAATAATTTATTATACATTATATTCCATTCCATCAATCTTCTAAATAATATTTCACTACATTATATTATAAACTTTTCTTTTTCTCTCAAATAATTTTTTACTATATTATAAATTATTTCGTTTCGTTTTATTATATTTTATTCAATTTCATTAATTAATATCCCAACTAAATAAGACATTAATGTGAAGAAAAGACATTCTCCACTTTGCACTTATATCAGTACTAAACTTTGACAAACTGGCTTGAGTGTGACTAGATTGTCGTTTAGCGAGATTACATGTTTTCTTTGTGTTGGACTGTGAGCAATTCAAAGGGAATAAGAAGGTAAACTAGCACAAAATGTGAGTGCGCTATAGTATTGTCTATTTTCCACTTCTCGCAGTCTCGGTCTCATCATTTGGCAACGGGACGACCTTCTTCTAGTGCTTCCTTTATTATGTAGCAAATAGCGTAGTTGAATTAGCTCCTTGTTTTAAAAATGAAGTTAAACTTACAAGAAAAAAAATAATTATAGGCTTCTTATAATTATTGCCCCGTTTAAAAATAATCTCTTCGTTAAATAAGATTAAACTTTTTTAAATTATAAATTTGGCAGGATTTTTACCAAATTATTATTATTGTAATTATTATCTCTATCCACATACTATATTGTAATTAAATTTATTAGGGAAGAGGATTATATGTTACCCAAATTTTGCTTTTTTTTTAGAAACAAAAAAATTCATAGTCTTTATTTTTTGAATACGCACTAAGTAAATCTTTAGATTGACGTAATAGTCTACAAATCATGTCAATCGAATACTTCACACTAAGTAAGTCTTATACGATAGGTTCGATCAAGAGAAAATAAGTAGAGGATTCGAACATAGGACCTTTTAATCTCGTACTTTCCATTTTACTAACTTAACCGCCCCTAAAAGGTCACGGAAATTTTTATTCTTGATATTACCTTGCTGAGTCAACTTTATACTCCAGGTTCTTGTTAAAAAAATTAATGTATGGATAAATAAAGGAAGTTAAAATAAAAAGGTATACCAAATTAAATTATATTATTGGCAATTATACCCAATACATCGGCTATAATTAATTTTTAAATCTGACTTTATTAGAAGAATCATTAAATAACAATGCAACCAAAATATTTTCCAAAATTAGGTTATCGACGAAGTCAAATGATTTTTCTATTTTAGTTTTCCCAAATGAAGAATGTGATACATTTTTTATATTACCCTATGTAGATAGTAATAAAATTAATAATGAATTTAATTGTTTGTAGTGATATTTATATTTTATGTGATCTAATGGTTATTTTTAAATTAAATAATACTTTAATAATAAAAATAGTTTAAGTTTAAATTTGTTTTAATTAATTTAAAGGATATTAATTTCAAATTAAACGGTCTTATCATTGCTTTCAAGAAAGGCATAATGTTAATGTGGCTTTTTACCATTGGTTCGTAACCGAAACTACCAAAAACTAGTAATTTCTAGACTCTTCCTATTCCGTATATCATTAATTAACATATCAAAAACGAATAAAAGAGAAAAACGGAAAAAAAAGAAAAAGTAGATAATATTATTCGAAATTGCATATCACACGAAACGAAACGCCCGTAATCAGTGATGCACGCCACGTGTCCTACCTTTACTCATTGCACCGACTATCGTGCCCAGCTCTCTCTCTCGCTCTGCCGGTTCACATGGTCAATCAAGTACCCTTTATCTCTCTAAGAACACACGTCCTTTTACGCTTTTTCTCTGTCTAAACCTCCCCCACTACTGTGCTCTATCGCTCCCTTATTTATCTAACCCCACCACTCCACTACACTACACAACACCCATTAGCGATTCTCACTCACAAGGCACAGCTTCCATTTCTGTGTTACCTCACCATCGCACCTACTACCAGTACCGGAACAACAATGGCGTTGGGTTGGAGCGTCGTCGTTTTGCTGTTCTCTGTGTTGGCGGCTGCGGAAGCTGCGGGTCACCATCACACGCAGGCGCCGGCGCCGGGGGTGGACTGTTCGAGTCTGGTGTTGAGCATGGCGGACTGTTTGACGTATGTGATGAACGGAAGCACGACCACACAGCCGGAGAAGACTTGCTGCTCTGGGTTGAAGACGGTGCTTGACACTGATGCGGAGTGTCTGTGTGAGGCGTTCAAAAACAGTGCGCAGTTGGGTGTTGCTTTGAATGTCAGTAAAGCTCTGACTCTCCCTGCTGCCTGCAAACTCCATGCGCCTTCTGCTTCTAAGTGTGGATGTACGCCTCTATCTCAAATCCCTTCTTTTTGAGAATCTTCTGAAAATCTCACTTTTCTCTTTCTGATAACCGTTTTTTACGGTTTTTTTTAAATAATTGAAAAGGAATGTTGATTTGTTTTATTTTCTCTTTTCTTTATTTGCAGTGAGTCTGTCTCCTTCTGGTTCACCTGGTACGTCAGATCTCCCCTCCGTTTGTTTACATGTTATGGATATGAACTGTTTGTTTCGTTCCTTTAATTTGTTAATAATATATGATACCCTGCCCCTTATGGATGGTTTAATTAGTTCGTGGCGTCTCTCTGAAATCTTTGAAGTGTTGAAAAAGTCTCGTGTTCATAGTCTCTCCTCTTAATGTCAGAAGTTGAGTCAAAATTAAGCATGCAGATTAATTCGGATTCGGTTCAGATTTGAATTTTGACAATGTCTTTTAAAATTTCCATTGATTACAATAAATTATTTCAAATTTTCTGGTTTGATCTGGCTTGACCCGAAGTTCACCGTAAGTTTGTTCGGATTCATATTTGAAATTCTTTTGTTTAGTCAGGCTTGATCCAATATTATTGGGTTTGATTGATCGAATTGAAGCAAATCTAAATTTTTTTGTTTGGTGATCGGACCTTAAGGATTGGCACTGACCGGTCCATCATGGACCCTAATCGAATGTGATAGAATGGAGGATCTAACAACACCTCTAAGTCTTTCGAATGTGCGAATCAAAATGCGAATAGGGTGCTAGCGGCTTTAACGACCAGTTAAACAAAATAGTACCATGTTTACTAGCATCATATTAGTTGCATTGAAATAAATCATTCTAAATTGTTGAAAGTTGAAGTAATAGAGATATAAAGCAGCTGTTTTTGTTTTAGTTTCTTTTTAATTAGACGTGAAGATTGGTATTAGAATATAAGTAGGTGGAGTTTGTCTCGAGTCTCTCTCCCTCTGTACAGGTTGGCATTTAAAGTTACACCTATCTTCAACAATATCTTTTGTTGGTGAATTATGGCTCTTAAACGCGTTACCCTTTTTTATTTTTGTAATTTTATTTGGGTTTAAAGTATAAATTTTGGGAAATTGGTGTGACAGGTGCAGCCCCCTCGTCAGCGGCTGGTGGCCCTAGTGCAAGTAGTGATGTCAGCAGCGTGGCACCCGCTCCAGCTCCAAAGTCAGGGTCCAGCGTGTTAGCCATCTCAGCGTCTCTAGTTGTAGGGCTTATGGTTGCTACCATATCTACTACTAGTGCTTTCTGAGTTGTTGGGTTAATCTGTTTCTTTAGATGAGAAGATCATGTATTTTTGTGAGGGGGATGAGGAGGTAATGTATGATGTTTTTAGCTTTGAACTTGGCAGCATTTTCCTTTTAAGCTTACATGAAATTATATTTGTGGAGTTGTAGTAAAAGAGTATTTTGGATTGGCTGTTTATGGTTTAATTTAATTGCTTTTTAGTTTTTGTTTCGGTCCACATTTAAGGTAAGATAATGATAAATTACGCGTTACTATATGTTGATTATACGTGGGGCTTGTGGGCTTTCCTGTCTTGATGACTGATTATGGCTGTCTTGTCTTGGGGATATTCTCTCTCAACACAGGCCTGACGTGAGGTTTGAGAGAGTTTGTGCTGTTCGGCTCGGGCTTGTAGTTATTTTGTTATTTTGACCGAATCGATTTGAATCGTTGGTGTTGGGTTGACCTAGTCCTTTCTTGAACTTGAGACCAATTTGAACAATATAGCTCCTGATTGGTAATCAGGGTAAAATAAAATTGATGTTTAGTTATTTTGACTGAATCGATTTGAATCGGTAGGGTTGGTTGACTTAGTTCTTTCTTGAACTCGAGTCCAATCCGAACAATTTAGCTCCTGATTGTTAATCCGGGGTATGATAGGTGTATATTTACTAAATTGAATTGAAAATTCTAAAAAGTTTAATATTAAATTGAAAGTTTTTTAAAAATTACTTTTTTTAATTTATTGTTTTTCTGTAAAATTATGAAATGTTCAATATTTATCTTTGTAAAATGTGCTTTAGGTTAGGATGGAAGATTTTTAATTTAATTGATAGAATAAAATGGTGTATAATGGAATAAAATATAAATTGATGTAATATTAAAAAATTATTATTTGAGAGGAATAGAAGGATTTAAAATATAATATAATAAAATGTTAGTTTAAATGAAAGGTTTATAATGTAATATAGTATACAATTGTTTATCATTTTATATTTTATCCTAAATTTTTAAATTGGAGGTTTTTTATTTTTACTATTTATTTACAATGAAATGAGATTTAATATAAAATGTCCTATTCTATATTCCATTTTATCGTGAACCTTTCTTTCCGAATGATGAAATAATATTATATTTCATTTTACTAATAAACTTCCATTCAAACATAACTTTAAATAGTTGGTAATGTAAAAGTTTGTTATTTTTTTAAATAAATAACTTATTTCAAAATATAAAAATTGAATTAAAAAGGTTAAATAAAAAAAATTGTAGTCAATACCGTATATTTCTTAAAAGTGTCTCAACTTATTAATTTCTTTGATAAAGAAGTCGTCCAACGTGTATTAAATTTTTGTATATTGAGTCGGGGCAATGATCTTCTACGAAGTGGGCTGTACTGTTTTTTTATTTTTTCTGTTTATAAAACAAATAAAGGTTTGAGCAATTATTATAAGAATATGAGTAAATATTTAAGTAGGTAAAGGATATAAATTCTTTTTTTTTCAGTCATAAACAAATTATCTTGTAGTATATATTAGTCGTTATGATATTTTTTATTTAGATAATTCTACATTTTTATATTTTAAAAAGAAAACAAGATCTTTTTAATATTTTGGTGAAGATCTTGACAAAATTTAGTAGTCTGGGGTGAAATAGTAAATCCGTTTTAACAAAGTTTTGAATAGATGTATTAAACAAAAAAGAGAGGTTATCGGATTAGAAATTAAACCGATTAAACAAGAGATTTAAGGTTTAAAAATTTTGATTAATATTAATTTGTCTAAAAATTAAAAATTAAAAAATACGTTTAATTGAAATAAAGATTGATAAATAAAAATTAATTGATTTATTTTAATTTATAAAAATATATTAATTTATGAAAATTAATCGATTAATAAGTTGACAAGGGTTATTAAAATAAATTGAACCGAAAGTTGTACAATTTAAGATTTTTATGGTTGAACTGACCGATCAGTTGAGATTTTTAATCATTTTTAAAAATACTATAATAGATAAAATTTATTTTAAAAATTTACAATTATTTAATAAAAATGCAAGAGGTCCATCTTTGTCTTTTTAAGTGAGAATAAAGGCTGAAGCATTAAGTTAGGGATCAGATTTTTTGTTCCGATTATGGTATTCTTATTATTTTTCATTAAATTTTATCTACATATTTATGTAGATTATACATAAATATATGAATGAGATTTAATAAAATATGATTGAAAAAGAATAACTGTAAGAGAAGATTTGATTTGTAAGTTAGGGTTATATATATGAGATGAATTTGACATTATTAAAATAATTCAAAATGAATAAAAGTACTTTACTATAGATATTTTCAAGTATTGCAAAGCTAAAATTTTAGAATAAATAGGAAGTTGTTATGTGCGAAGAGTCTGAATTCCAACCAAATAAAAAACTGAAAATAGCTTTTATATATAAACAATCTCCAAATTCTAAAAGCTCATTTTATACCCTAGGTGGGACGCGTGGTCATCGACCTCCATCCTTCTTTTGATTAGATCTGACTTTGCTCTTCTCTGATCTCTTCGTAGTCCCCGCCCCTCAAGGTCAGTTCTCTCTCGATTTGTTATTTTGAATTGAAACTAGATTTGACTTACGGTTAGTTTTGTTGATGAGATCTTTGTTTTGCCTGATCTAATCTCTTTCCTTGGATCGGATACTTTGCATGCTAAATTCAATTCAATATCTTAGATTGATGCATTCATGCCAGTCGTTTAGTTGTGTGTATGATGGATGGGTGTTCTGCTGGCAGGTTGAATTGGATTTGGTAAGGAGCGTGTAAGTAAGATGGGAGGTGGGTTTAGGGTTCTTCATCTTGTTAGGCCTTTTCTGGCGTTTCTTCCAGAAGTTCAGAGTGCCGATAGGAAAGTTCCTTTTCGCGAGAAGGTCATATATACTGTGATATCTCTTTTCATCTTCTTGGTGTGCAGTCAACTGCCGCTGTATGGGATTCATTCGACGACCGGAGCGGATCCTTTTTATTGGATGCGAGTCATTCTTGCGTCCAATCGCGGTACTGTCATGGAGCTTGGTATCACACCTATTGTGACGTCTGGCTTGGTCATGCAACTTCTTGCTGGGTCAAAGATCATTGAAGTGGACAATAACGTACGCGAAGACCGGGCTCTGTTGTAAGTGCACCCTGTAGCTTTTGTAAAAGTTAAGCCTAGTGAATGATTTGGATCCATTTAGCTGATGAATGTTAGGTTGAGACGCGTTTATTCATTTGCAAGCTATAATCGCCTGGAATTGGGATGCGTTTCTGCCTTCATGTAGTTTCCAATTCCTTTGGCATCTTCTGCCATTTATTAGCTGTTGATCATTCTATTTTTATTCCAGAAATGGTGCTCAGAAGTTGTTAGGTATCCTGATAGCTGTTGGTGAAGCAGTTGCATATGTGCTTTCTGGCATGTATGGAAGTGTTAGCCAGCTTGGAGTAGGCAATGCCATACTTATTATTGTGCAGCTTTTCTTTGCTGGTATCATTGTTATCTGTTTGGATGAGCTTCTTCAGAAAGGATATGGCTTGGGCTCTGGAATCTCACTTTTCATAGCAACCAACATCTGGTGAGCTATTCTTCTGTCTTGTTGAGTTCTAAAAGTTTTTGTTTGCGTTAAATAATAGTAGGTAATGTCATATTTTGGTTTTGTTGAACATTATATGTTTACTTTTCAGTGAAAACATTATTTGGAAGGCATTTAGTCCAACCACCATTAATAGTGGACGAGGTGCTGAATTTGAAGGTGCTGTTATTGCTTTGTTCCATTTGCTGATAACTCGAACAGA
>JANIIA010000191.1:2556493-2607870 GCA_027478495.1 Erythroxylum alaternifolium | reverse complement strand
CTATTTTTAAAAATAATTTTATGTCCAAAAATAATCAAAGGGTATTTAATATGATAGTAAAATCAAAAGAGAATTTTGGAAAAAATAAGAAAAATCAGACGGTAGGAGCGTCTTCGGGAGACAGGGACAATTGTCCTTCGAAAATGGAAGGGACAAAATTTTTTGTCCCTGTCCACCGGAGACAGGGACAAAAATTAGAGGGACAGCAACCAAACGCGCAAGAGGGACATGATTTATTTGTTTTGTCCACTGTCCCCGGTGACGGGGACAGCAACCAAACACAACCTAAATACTTATAGTTGGGGATGGCAACTAAACACTTTAGTCTACAAAGCCTATTTTAGTCGCCATCCTCAACTAAAATATGCTTTATAGACATTGGATAGCTTATTCAATATATAATTTAAAAGGAGAAAAATATTATAAAAAAATTTCAGAAAAAATTTGCTTTCAAAATCTTGAGAATCTGATCATACAAGTCATGGAATCATAATTACAAATGGAAGAACAATAAAATTAAATAAGAAAGGAGCACTAAAAAACTGAACTTATTGAACGGTATTGCAAAAATATATATATATAATGTCCAATGAATGATGAATTGTTCTTCAGCCGTCTTGGCAAAAGCACACTTGAGGCCTCTTGGGAGTTGGGGAGATTGGTGAGGTTGTGCAAAATGGAGACTTGACTCACTTGGATAAGGATTGCATCTTCAAGATCATATAAGACCACATTATCCGTTATAGGTTCAATGAAAAATTTAGACTAACAAATCAGCATCTTTGAATAACACAAATTGTTTCAAACTAACATAAAAAAATTTATACCATACATTTGTGTTCATTACATAACAACGATAAACTGAACTTTGTCTTTTCTCAAAAGGTTGACCCTATGTCCAATAAGAAAAAACACTGACAATTCAGTTCATATCACAAAAAGTCATCCATTCTAAAGAGTTGATAAACTAAATGTTCAAAGATAACTGAGCAATGGAGAAAATTAAAGCCCAAGTTTTGAGCGAAGTTGGCTCCATCTTCGAGTTTCTTCTTCAAAGATATATGTCAATGGGGAGACTAGAACTCTGCTGCCTCCAATCTGCATGAAACCAGAGTAAATTATTGAGGAATGGATCAACGAAAAGTAATCCCTCGTATGGATAACAAGCAAAAGTTGGGATGACATAAATGATCCTATCAAGTCTGAAGTCAACAGGCCAAACTCGAGTTAACCTAACTTGGAGAAGAGCTCATGCCTGGAGTGCTAAAACCTGAAAGTACCAAAGGCCCAAACATCTTCTTAAAATGATGTTATTTTATTTTAACCACTCAAAACTGCGTCTTCTCATTATTTGTAAGTTTAAGGAACTCAAGCAAACTAGCAATAATTTGCATGTAGATGTTTGAACGTAGAAAGTATAACATGAATAGAAATGAAATGAAGGGGGTTCCTTTTTACATCCTGAGAGGCAAAGGGCATGTGGAAGACAAAATTTAGGACTTACGAGTCTCAATTGTTTCACAGATTCGTACAGAGTCTTTTTAGAACAACAATGACTATGGCATAATAATTTGGTGAATCACGTTTATTGAAAACTGGACTTACAGTAGGTCCCTGCATCATGAAGCATATTTAAGAGCTTAACATTCAAAAGCATCAAGCAATTTAATTGGCGGAGAGGTAAAACTCTCAGTAATCTGTGTTTTACGAATAGGTGATTAAACTAATCTTATAGCAACACCTTAGGATCTTCAACTGTTTCTGATGATGTAAAGAAAAGGAGAGTTTACATGTATAGATACTTTATGGGCTCAGGTGCAGAAAAATAAGCACCTTTAACAGTGTTCATGCCAGACCTACACATAAAAGTTGCAAGTTAATGCCTTTTCTAATTCCCCAAACAAAAACTGAGACAAATGAGAAAATATGTCATCTTAAACCTCACCTATAATCCAGACAAAGAAGGCTGACTTAGTACTCGCTAAGCAACTTCCTCGGCAGAACTTCCTCTCATATTTTGCAATCACCTGGAATGAAAGTATTAAGACCGTAGAAACTCAAAGAGGAAAAGAAAAGGATCGACAGGGCACAGTAATATGCTTACCATGAACTAACCAGCTACTCTCAAATGTGCTTCCAACCTTTCAAGAATCTCATGGGTTGCATCCTGGACGTCTTTCCTCTGGATCAATGCCTTCCTGCTTGCAACAAGAACAGCCTAAAAAATACATGCAATGAAATGTTTTCAAGCCATAAATTGAACCAGCTGTTTAAGAGCAGACTACATGATAAAATGCTTGATAATGTCCGCGTTAATAGCTTACCTGGCTCTCCAATACCACTCTGCCTTCAATTTCTTTCAAGTTGTTTTCTTTTGGTGTTGTTCCACTACTCACAAGGCCCATGATACAATCAGCTGTTCCCAACTAAGTTAAGAAGAAAGACCAGCAAATCTTTTACAAACTTAAGATGATAATCACAAAGTAAGATGATGTCTAAACAACTAACAGTAGCTGCCAAGTTCATATTAAGGATATTGATACTTCTAACAAGCTTAAGGGAACCAAAGAACGCCTTGAGATAGGAATGTATAGTAACAAACAGAAAGGTTGAATAACATAGTGGTTAAAACTTTATTCTCACCGCTGGAGCAGCTTCTAGTGCTCCATCAGCAGTTGAAAATTTTACATGCTTCAATCCATTTGCTTCCATAAATTTAGGGCCAAGCTATGTCTAAAGGTCAAAGAGAGACAAGCACCAAATGAAACCCCATGAAATAAGGGAAAAAAATAAAATTGTGCCAAAATAACAAACACTATAGACATAAACACTATACATATCATACGTAAGAGAAGCGAGTAACAACTCGCAAAGGTCTCTCGGCCATCCATTGAGGCATTTGTGCTAGATCTCTTACAGAGGCTACATTTTCGAAAATTCCATACTTGGGAATCTGAAGGGTATAGGAAAGACAACAAAAATAGTGAACAAAACTGCATCAGAACTCAGCTGTATCGCTAACGAAAAAAGTTAATCAAGAACTTACTGTTAGGGATAAACGACAATCCCCATATTCAAGAGCATCATGAACAATAATAAGATCCTCATTCCCCTGATAAGAGCAGTTTTAGTTATCAGTCGTTCCTTATATTCAGCCAAAAGAAGTACTAGATAGAAGCTCGTGGAAGAAAAACAGTTCCGGAATGATCCAATAGATAAGTTTAATTCAATTAACTGGTAACAATGGAGCGGATAGCTTCTTAATTGATCGTTCTTTTAAAGAATGCATTGGATAGGCCATGATTATGGCTGCAACTCAACCATCATTTATTTTGTGACACCAGATTCAGCATAATGTTGCAAATAAAAGTAGATGATACCAGATATTCCTAAGTACCAGATATTCCTAAGCTTCCAACTAACAAGAGACTCCTTTTTAGATTCTAGGGGCACATAGAAACTTACCAAAGTCAAGCTTTTTCTAGAATGATGGTTTGAAAACTTCGCTTCAAATTGGAAGCAAAAGTTACAAATCCATCATGTAATTGGAGTTTGTTGAAAGATTAGAGAAACTTTGAAATATTAGCTATTTACAACTTTAAGGGAGAAGTATAAACAAACTCTCTGTAATTGCATGGTGTAATGCTTTAAATTTATATCTAACAGATTTTCAAGCTACCATCTCACAAGCAACATTAGTACAAGGAAGAACAGGAAAGAACAAAAAAACCGCACCCATTTTCATTTCCTTAATGTATCTTGGAGCAAAACAAAGATTGACACATCCAAGATAAATATAGCAGTTGCACCTTTAATGTGGGAACTTGAACAATGACAATTTACCGAGGATGATTCTTAACTAGTGAAATATTCATAAGTACTTTTATGTGAGAAGTATGATGAATAGAGTATACTTGACTTATAGAACAAATAGCTTGTCCAAAGCTTAAGATACACCACTTGTATCAATAAAACCTCAAATTTATTTTACAGAAAATCCAAGAGAGGGCCGCAGAGAAGCATTCAACAGTTCCCTGCTACTGCTTACCTGCCCATGCTCACTAACTGTATCAAAACCGACAATTCCGAGGTCCAAATCTCCCGACACCAATCTTTTTACGATGTCTTTGGGCCGCTGGAACCACACCTCCAAATTGGAAAGCTAAAGAACAAAAAAGCCAACAAATGATTTGTCTTCGGATAAACTGCAAACTCAGAAAAATAATCATGTCACCTGTAACCATAATAACAAACCAATGATGCGAGGGAAAGAACCGATTGCTCTTTCAGCACAAGGTAAATTACTAATAAGAATATTTCCTAACTTTGGATAAATATTTTTTGCATGATTTAAAATCAGAAATATACGTAAAGAGGAGGAAGAAGATAAATATGCACAGCTGTCAATAAGTATGAATAACTCCAAATTCCAGATTTAAGTTCAAACCAACTGTGATCACATTCAGTAGATCCTTGAAGAAAGTACAATTTCTTTCATTCATTCTTTGTGATTTAACATGTTGTTCTCCACTAATATTTTGTAATAATGACAAGGCACTACAAAAATACAGAGAACATATGAAATTGTATGGAATAAGATGCTCAAATTCTCACTCCAGATGTTAAATGTAGACTACGTGACCAACCTTCTCAAGTAGGTTTCAGAAGTAAAACCACAATTAATGGGGAAAACTGCAAACAGTCATGAATAGGAATTAAGCAAAAAGCAGGTGTAACGCATCAAATTCTGCGCATGTTCACCGAAACCAGGACATGTAAATTTAACACAATCCCCAGATTTATACGGCTGAAGAAAAGTTTGACAAAGCTAATCTTTGGACAGAATCATAGAAGAAAAGTGCAAAATTGGTCCAAGAAAGTTGAAGTTTAACACAGTATTCCATTTACATCAAACAACAACCGTTTCATCATCTAGACCATTAAAGACCTCAACCCAACAAAAAGGTATCTTCTTTCGACAAAAATCCAATTCTAAAAAAAGTAATCACCATCGCTAGCAGATGCATCAACGAAAAAGAAAGGGATCATGTTTTCTTCGGTAATATTTTGAGTAGAATTAGGGCAAACTAGAGAGAAACCTGTGAAATTTCTGCATCATATTGTCGTGGATTAACCTGCCTAACATTCAATTGGCAATCCTTCAGAGAAACCGAAAAAAAAAGTAAATATCAGAATAAAAAAATCACAAAAACATTTAATAAACCCAAATTTACTGTTCAAAGAAAGTGACTTGTTAAAGAGGTCTCAACACCCGAAAAGAATATCACTGACGTCATCTTTCTTTCTCTCTCTCAAGTATTAAAAAATTCAAGCGAACTGAAACAATTGCATCTCTACATAATACATACATAATCCACCAACCACACATTTTCCACTAGTGAACCGAAACAAAGCTAAAAATAAAAACGCAAAATCTGAAAAGACCGGTACCGCAATTAGCCACAAATCTTGAGTAGCTCAAGAGTGTCGTCGGCCATACGTCCTTTACTAGGTAAACTTAGGCGAACGACTTTACCATTTGTTCTGCCGTTAACAACCGAAACTTGAGATTCCGACAAACAGAGAACAAAAACACCTGCTCTCCGGTACGAACAGGGACGCGTGAGAGAGATGATTCGGAAATGCGAAAACGGAGTGAGGAAAAGAGAGGAAGAGATGCGAGAGAGGCGCTGCTGCTGGCAGTGTTGAGTCACAGAAGACAAATAACAAGCCATCGCCTCTCTTCTTTGGTAATTGACCCAAAATCCAAAACCCTACTTTGTGGGATTTCCTCTCTCAGTAAAGGTGGCGGAGCTTCAATACATAATCATGCCTATCCAAAACCCTAGGCTGCGTTTGGTCTAATAAAAATATAGAAAATATAATAATAATAATAATAATAATAATAACATCATCAACAGCAAACACAAAATCATTAACATAAATTAACAAAAAATCATATATTTTACTTATGTTATTATATATAATTTAATTAATTAATTATATTTTAATTAATTACATTTAATAATTATTATTATTATTATAATTGAGATGTAGCAAGTATCCAGGTGTTATACTAGCTGTCATGCCCGTGGGTGTTCATGTCACAACTGTGACACTCCTCCTTTTTACTTTTTACATGTTACTTTTTAGCAGTTAAATATAATTAAAATATAATCAATTAAATTCAATTAATTATAATTTAATATTTTAAATTTTTTATTAAAGATATGATATATTTTGTATATATAGAATTTGGTTGACTCTAATTCTATATTAAATTTATTCTAATTCTCCATTTTAATGATAATAGTTAAAGGACACTCATATCTTCAATCAAAACTTCAAACTATTAAATTACATGATTATATTGAATATAGATTATTCTTAATTTTTTTAATTACTTCTTGATATATTTTAATTTTTTGTTTTCTTCTATCATGTATAATATCAACAATAAAACTATCATTAAAATAAAATAGCAAAATATTTTCTTTTAACAAAACAATTATTTTGATGATTGCTAATTTACAACAAAGGTGCAGGCCTAAAGTATTGTTAATATAAATTAGGATTAATTACTAAAAAAATACTCAAATTTTTGTCAATTTTTAATTATATTTCAAATTTAAAAAAGTAACAATAAAATGTCTAAATTTTCAAAAATTTTTAATTATAACTCAAATTTAAAAAAATGGCAATAAAATGTTCAAACTTTCAATTTTCTTTAATTCTAGCCCAACGTTATCTGTTGCTCTCCCTCATCCCTCAACCCTCAGTCATTTGTTTTCTGTGTATTCTTCTAACACCACAAACTATTCTCACATTATAACGAACTGTACTAGTAAACTCTTTGTTTTTAGTTCGTTCTTTTGATGTACTTAGCGTGAGGGCGTTGTGAGTGCATAATCTAAAAATTGAAGGGTTACGAAGAAAAAAACTAAAATTAAAGTGTAAGGTCATCGGGACCGTGTAATATTATTTATGTCATTTTTAAGGAACAACGTCGTTTTAATCATGTGATTAAATGACATCATTTCATTAATCTTTATTTGTTGTGTCAATTTTGATTTATGTGTATTAATTATTAAGGTTTCTGAATCACATGACAAGCTACATCAACAAATTTAACGGAAATATTAACGTTGGGTTATAATTGGAAAAAATTAAAAAATGAGCATTTTATTGTTACTTTTTAAAGTTCGGGCTAAAATTGAAAAAATTGAAGGTTAATTAGGTATCATGTTGCTACTTTTTAAAGTTCGAGTTATAATTGAAAATTTAAGAAAAGTTTGAATTTTTTTCATAATCAACCCTATAAACCAATATTCCATTTAAAAAAAACTAATATTCTTGTTTATTTCACGACCTTGTAGATAAATAATTAACTATATTAATACAAATAACTACGGAAGTTATATACTGTTAGATAAGGATTGCAAATATTAAAGCCTGTGACCATCAAAATATTATTTCATGCAAATACTATATATTTTTTAAATAATTTGTTTAATTATTTTATTAAAATAATTTAGTATTAAAATTTTAATTATTAATAGTTTTAGAATTATGGATGAGTGGAAGAATGACATAATATATTAAAACTTGTATTATAAGTAAAATAATATTATAAAAGTTATTATTTTTAAAATATAAAAATATTAATATTAATATTAAATAAAAGTATATAAGTATAATTAACTAAAATATCAAAGATATGTTTTCTCAATGGAAAATTTTGATTAACCACGAAAAGGTGGAGGGCCTCTACGACTATTAAAAGAATGAATGACACAATCCTCAAATAAACAAAGTTTTTTCGGCTGATCACCAAAAATGCTCCTATAGAGGAACTTTTAAACAATCAGTTAGTTTGTGTTAAAAAATGCTCCAAAAAACTAAAAGTGGCTGAAACGTCATCTACCAAACCGGGCCAATGAGTTAATTTGTGATCATAATTTAATTTAAATTTAGACTATCACATATAAATTTTATTACTAAGGCAATGCAACGATGAAAGAATATGATTCGTGTTTTTAACTATAAAAAAATTTTCAAATTTTGTTCAATTTTGCAATTATAGTTTGAATTTCAAAAATTAGCAATTAAATGCTCAAATTTACAATTTTTTTTAATTATATTCTAATATTAGTGTTTTCGTTAAGTTTACTGACATAACTTACTACGTGTTCCAAAAAACCATAACTCATAATACACATCAACCAAAATTAATACAACTAATCAAGATTAATGAATCAACGTCATTTAATCATATAATTAAAATGACATCGTTGTCAAAAAAAGATGCAGTCAAATCATCAAATCAGTTTGCATAACCCTAACACCTTCACCTTTCGTTTTTAGTTTGTTCCCTTTGTCAGTTTGTTTTTCCAACATTCTCATCCTTTTTTTTCAATTTGTTCCCTTAGTATTCAGTTTATTCTTCCGACGCTCTCACTCTTCTTTTTCAATTTGTTCTTCTGATGCTTTCAGCATTTTATTTTCAATTTATTCTCCTGATTTCCTAAGCTACTCTCGCATCTCAATGCATCAATAAGTTCTTTATTTTCAGTTTGTTTTCTCGATGTCAGCATGTAAAGAAGAACAACTTCATTAAGAATAAATGTATGTAAAGAAGAACAAATTCATTGTGAATAAAATGTAAAAGGCACTTCATCTTTATGTCTCCTTGTCTAAGTAACCCATCACTTCTAGCATCAAAATGTATATATGCCCATCAAGCTACAACAAACTATCATAAAAACCTATCCTTAACATGGCTGACTGTGATGTGAGAGCAAAATGAGCTTCCTGTGAAGCCAAAAGGGTTGAGAGTATTAAGAAAACGAATTGAAAATAATGATCTTGTTGGTACGCTGCAATGCGAGAATAGCTTGAGACGCCGTGAAAACAAATTGAAAAGAAAAGGTGAGGGTGTCTGAAGAACGAAGTGAAAATGAAGAGAACAAACTAAAAACAAATTTGGTGAGGGTGTTGGGGCTTCATAAATTGGTTTAAGGATTAAATTGTGTCATTTTTTAACAACATCATTTTAGTTACATGATTGAACGATGTCATTTCATTAATCTTTATTAGTTGTATTAATTGTGGCTATTATTAGTCAGATTTTTGGAAAACGTGACAAGTCATGTTAATAAACTTAACGAAGATACTAACAACAGGTTAGAAATGAATAAAAATTGATTAGTTTTTAATTGCCATTTTTTAAAATTTGGGTTATAATTACAAATTTCAGTAAAATTTGAAATTTTTTGTAATTAACTCTTTGAGTTTCTGAAATAGTTTGAACGATTTTTATTTTAACAAATTTAATATATTTCATGTGAAACTCTTTAAATTCGAATTTTAAAAAGAATAAACAAGGGGTAGTAAATAATAAATATAAGCATATATGCCACAATTTGTGTTGAAAAAAGACCATCATATTTTAGAAATACTAATTAGCAGGGATTTATGATTAATGAACACAAATGCATGTTGGATTTGTTTATATCTTGACGTTGATCAAATTAATATCGAAATTGCTTATTAAGAAAATTGAAAAAAAAAACTCATCATACGTCAATTTCAATCAAATTATCTAATTAATGACTCATTTCATAATTTCAGACATTTTAAAATAAATTTTTAGTGATTTATGAGTATATTAATAATTTTTTATTTGCCGAATAAAATTTTTTAAAAGAACTTTAAAAAGAAAATTTTTATCATACTTAAATCTCAATTAATTATGTAACTAATGAATTATTTCATAAACTCATTAAGTCTAACCACATTGATAAAAAAATAAAACTTATATAATATAATTACGGTTCTAAACACAATAAAAATATAAATTTGAAAAATGCTAATTATGATTCATGATTTAACGGAACTTTTTAGAAATTCACCAACCAACAACACATAGGATCAAATCTCATGTTCCATTTATAGTATTCCTATCATATTTCATTAAATTTGAATGTTATTATGTTCTTATCATATTTTATTGGTCCACGTCGATATATGAATGAGATTTAATATAACATAGTTAAAATAGAATAATTGGAACAGAAAATGTGACGTGAAACACACACATTCCATAATTATCATTGTCTTTGCATTATGTTGATAATTATATACTCATCTTATGTCAAAACAATTATTAATTAATACATATTATCTACTCTTTAAGTCCCTTAATGATTCAGTAAGATATATGAATATAACATGTGTAATTGTAACGCCCTCTTTGACTGTCTTTTACCCACCTTCTTCCTCGGTTTTAGAGCTATTAATTATGACAAGTCTCACATAAAACTTATTAAAAAAACAGAAAATTTAATAAAAAAATCTTTGAACTTGAAGATTCATTCTGCGAGTTAAGGGAAGTAATTACAAGTGTATAATATTGAGGAAGAAGAAGGAGAAATTCAATGACTGTTTCAGATATGATACTTATAAATCATATGCCAATACATATATATTTATATATATAACAGAGAAAGTTGGATACTGCTAACAACTCTGAACTTATGGTCTGTGTTGTCTCCTGAATATGCGTTTCTAATGAAAACCATATTCACGTGAAGGCCAAAACTATATATGAACAGTTACAAAAATCCTGTCTTATCATCATTCAAAGTGGTGTTGAGTATAAATACGTTTTGATGTTTTGTTTGCCATAGCAGAAGTAAGGAGAGAGTTACGGTAACACGGACATCAATGGAGGTAAAGAAGGAGGTGGTGGTGTTGATAGTAGGAGCAGGTCCTTCAGGTCTAGCAACCTCAGTCTGTCTCTCTAAACTCTCTGTACCAAATATTATCTTAGAGAAGGAGGACTGTGCTGGTTCTCTGTGGAAGAAACGAGCTTATGATCGTTTGCACTTGCACTTAGCTAAAAAGTACTGTGAATTACCCTACATGCAGTATCCACCTAATACTGATACTTTCATGAGAAAAGACGTGTTCATCAAGTACCTTGACGATTACCAAGCTCACTTTGCTGTGAAACCTTTATATAAACGATGTGTTCAGTCTGCTTCTTTTGATGTATCAACAAAAAAATGGAGGATTATGGCCAAAAACGGCGTGTCTGGTGAAACTGAAACCTATATTGCTAACTTCATTGTCGTTGCAACAGGTGAAAATAGCGAACCTTTTGTCCCTCAGTTTCCTGGCATGGAGAGCTTCAATGGAGAGATGGTTCATTCCAGTGAATACAAGAATGGCGATGTATATCGAGACAGAAAAGTTCTGGTTGTGGGGTGTGGCAATTCAGGAATGGAAATAAGCTATGATCTCGCGAACTACGGTGCTAAAACCTCCATAGTTATTAGGAGCCCTGTAACGTCTTCTTCTTCTTCTTCTCTTGTTTCTCTACACATGCATGCAACTTAAAATGCTTGTTCTGTCGTCTCTGCATCAACTTAAAATCTCCGTAGCTGTTAGTTTCATTCGCTTCACTTGTCTCTCTCTGTCTCTGTGTGTGTAGAAGAATCTGTTGCAAGAATTGCATGCAGGACTCTGGTCAATCCTGCAACTCGGTCTTACGTCACCACCACACATGCTCATCCCCTTTCCAAATTTTCTCACGTTACTGATTCGGTGAGAGTTTTTGCAGTTTCATGTACTGAACAAGGATTTGGTGTACACTATGATGAACTTGCTCAGCTTCTTGCCGATGAAGTTGGTCGACGTTATCGCTGTATTCCTCTCAAGACTTGCATTCGGAAACCTGTCCAGATATGGAATCCATAGACCTCGGAGTGGACCATTTTCGTACAAGAAAGAGACTGGAAGAACACCTGTAGTCGATGTAGGAACTGTCCAGAAGATTCGTGAGGGAGCAATTCGGGTAAACAAATTAGATATGCTTGATTTGGAATAATACTGATTATGACTAGTTAACAAGCCATGATTATGATTGTAGGTTGTTCAAGGAGTTGCAAGCTTTGATGGAAACATTGTGGAGTTCACTAATGGAGTCAAGGAAGCATTTGATGTGATAGTGTTCGCAACCGGTTACAGGAGTTCAGCCATCGAGTGGCTCCAAGTATTTCCAGTTTCCAGATTATGTTCATATCAGTTTCATTTCCTCCAATTCCACGCAACTTTCCACTGATTATTGTTTATTTCTCTTCTCACAATAGGACTATGGTTTCGTTCTTAATGAAAAGGGTCTGCCAAAAACTCCATTTCCTTGGCACTGGAAAGGAGAAAATGGGGTCTACTGTGCTGGACTTTCCAGGATGGGACTTAGTGGAGTTTCAAATGATGCAAAAGCCATAGCTGAAGATATCAAGAAGAAGTTGATAACTAGTCTTGTGACAGGGAAGGGAATCGAGTATTAGAGGACTAGAAAAGCTTAAATAAGAGTCCTGGAATGTATCAGACATCAGATCCATGCTCTGAACAGCACTGTACTGTACATGGAACTCTAGTAATGTCGTGTCTGTGCTTGTGGTTTCAGTCCTTTTCTATGTTTCTCCGTCTGTAAACTTGTCTGGTTTAATAATATCAACCACAAGTCTTCCTGCAGTTTCTTTAGCAATATCAATCCTCGAAGCATTCCAGGGTATTTTCAAGGAAAACCATGAAATTATAACGCATCTTTGATTGAATCTGAGAACCTGAAACCTTAGAAAAAGCGAAGTTCTGATCTAGTTCATTAAAACTCTTTAACTTTCAGCTTCAGAAACCAACGGAGAAACTGCACTGAAACCATGAGTTGGTGGCAATAAAATAAAGAACCCTACAAGAAATTTTTCACTATGTATAAGAAATCAGTTTCAGATTGTTTAACAACCAGCGTGAAATACGCAAGATTCTCGGGTTGAAACAAGAACAAGTAAAGCAGATGCACTCCACTCAGGGATGTGTAATAATATATAAGAAAGAAACAAAGAAGAAGAAGATGAAACAGAAACAAATTCGTCTCTCGGATCTGAAACCTTACATTTACACATTCCAATGTGCTCTTAGATGCTCTGGACGCCATGAATGACTCACCTTACTTGCCTTCACGCCCTATCCTAAGCAGTCACGTAGTTTGCCACCTGCTTATACATCTTTCAGTTTCGTGTACTGCTTCTGTATCTTGAAGTTGAGGTGGATCATCACGAAAAAAAGAATTCAACTTGATAAATTCTTGATGCATTTAAGCTTCAATGTGAAGAAGAAGATCACTCTATAGTATCAGGAATTTTGCTGGAATTTATGAACTAGAACTCATGTTTTAAGGGATGACGGTTTGCTTGAAATTAACTTTTTTTTCTAAATTAAACAAGTAAATTTATTTTTTACTCTCAAATTTAGTTTTTGGTACTTATAAAGGGTAGAGTCCATTGATAAAAACTAGACTCGGGTCAATTATTGCTAAAATGACTATAACTAGTTTAGTTGAACTTTATCATTTATAAATCTTTTAATATTTTTATGTTTAGTCAATATAAAATATTTTAACATATAACAACAATATAACAATCCAGTAGAAATTTAGTAGCATGCAATCTTATCTTAACTTTTCAAAGAGGTTATTCTCGAACGACTCATATGAAAAAACTTAATAAATAAAATATGAAATAAATAATAAACTAAATAATTCGGTAAAGACAAACAAGTAAAAAATTAAACAAAAATAAAATATAGTGAATGTTATATGGTAGCAAAATAAAAGGTATGTACTTGGGAGGTAGTTCTTCATATGAGAATTGACTCTAATTTTCATAAGTCATTTAGCAATATATAATGATTTTTCAAATATGTTATTTGAATCAATATATTCATACTTTGTTTGTTATCATTATTTCTTTTTATTAAAATATTACTTTTAGTATCCTATATATTTTTATTAAAATATTACTTTGATCTTCATTAATAATTAACTAAAAGTGACGTAAACAATAACAACAACATCACTTAACATGAATCGTGTTGATATGTAGAGTCTGAAGAGGTCTAATAGTTGCAGCCTTATTGGGAGAGAGTAAATGCGAGGTAAGTAATTATTAAATATTATTTCAATTATTGATTCAAGATAAAGTCAACTATTTTTGGACGTATCGTAAATTTTAATATTTGTACTTTTTAATCTTTTTATATTTAATTATAATATCTTGTCTTCTTACATATGATTATACTGAGATAATTTATTTACCTTATGTGTTAAAGTTCATCATTTAATAGAAACTCATATGATGAGATTGTTTAGAGTTTGTTATTTAACAGGCATTTATGTAATTAATTGTGTATATACAATTAAAGCAATTTGTTGTTGGCACATATATTTGTTAGGTTTTAAATTTTTTAGTTGTATGATTCATAGTTAAGTTTACTTTTTTTTTCTTTTAATATCAAAAACAACCTCGCTATTTAATAGAAGTAATGCTATGTATTATCGAATCTTTTCAGATCCTATATTTTTGCAAGATTATGATCGGTGTTATTGTTGTTCTAGTTAAGTTTGCCTTTTTTTGTCTTTTAAATTTGGAATTTATATATTTTTAAGACTAAGATTTTCATCATTATCAACAACAAATTAAATGATGAGTCACATATTATCCCAAAAAAATTATCCATTTTAAGTCTTAATTTCTGAGTATGATAAAGTAACTTATTTTGGAAACAATACTTCTAAACTTTAAATTTTGTATAGTTTTTCTTATAAATATGAATAGTGAGATGATTGTTTTTGAATGTAATGTTAGATATTGAAAATGTACCAAACTTTGTAGTTTGATGAAATTCAAATTTCATATAATTCATATACAAATGCTTTAATAAGTCTATCTTAGTAAAATAATTTATTTTTGACTCATTTGAAAAATAAATTGAACAAATTTTATAAAAAGTTATAAGTCAAAAATAAATCATTTGTAGAAAACATTATTGTTGACATTTTTTTATTCCTTTACATTAAATTAACTTGTGGTACTTAACTTTTGTTGCTTTTGAAATTTTCATTTGCATAACCATTTACTTATTTCACAATTTTGGAATCAACCTCTCAACTAATTAGCTGACGTTTACTGAACCTCTTCAAATCTTGCGTTTTGTAGGATTTTTATTGGGTTGTTGTTGTTGTTCTTTAGTACTTACATGAGAAACTGATATGCTAATAAATGTGAGTGACAATACAATTAAAAATTATTAATAATAAGTGCCACAATTTAAAAGAAAAAAGTTAATGATTTCTAATCAAAATTTAGTATTTAAACTTTTTATTAACTTTGAACTATGTTTAAGAGATCACTTGAAATTAACTTTTTTTAAAATTAAACAAGACAATTATTTTTACTCTCAAATTTAGTTTTTGTAATTATAATTTTAGAGTCCATTAATAAGAATTGGACTTGTATCAATCATTGCTAAAATAACTATAACTAATTAGTTAACCTTTATCATTTATAAATTCTTTAATAATTTTTTGTTTAGTTGGAATACTCTAACATATAATAACAATAACAATCCAGTAGAAATTTAGTAGTATACAATCTTACCCCTAACTTTTCAAAAAGGTTATTTCTGAATGACCCATATGAAAAATTTTAATAAATAAAATATGAAATAAATAATAAAATAAATAATTTAGTAAAGACAGACAAAGTAAAAAAACAAAAATAAAATTATTATTATTATTTAATTTTTATTATTTAATTTTTATTTTTATTTATAAATAGGTTAAAAATAATCTAAGTACCATTTTTTAATTGAATACATGTGTATAATTAATTTTAACATGAAAAAGATATTTTCTTATTTATTTTGGAGTATTTGGTTTTTTTTATAATTGAAGAAAATATATGTAATAAAGGAAATCAATATTTATAGTGAATGTTATATGGTAGCAAAACAAAAGGTCTGCCTTTGGGAGGTAGTTCTTCACGTGAGAATTGACTCTAATTTTCATAATTTATTTAGCAATATATAATGATTTTTCAAATATGTTATTTGAATCAATATATTCATACTTTGTTTGTTATCATTATTTCTTTTTATTAAAATATTACTTTTAGTATCCTATATATTTTTATTAAAATATTACTTTGATCATCATTAATAATTAACTAAAAGTGACGTAAACAACAACAACACTACCATCCAATATGAATCATGTTGACACGTAAAGTCTGGAGAGGTCCAATAGAGAGTAAACGTGAGGTAAGTAATTATTAAATATTATGTCAATGATTGATTCAAGATAAAGTCAATTATTTTTTGACGTACGTAAATATTAATATTTGTACTTTTTAATCTTTTTATATTTAATTATAATGTCTTGTCTTCTTACATATGATTATAATGAGACAATTTATTTACCTTATGTATTAAAGTTCATTATTTAATACAAAATCATATGATGAGATTGTTTAGATTTTGTTATTTAATAGGGATTTATGTAATTAATTGTGTATATACAATTAAAGGAATTTGTTGTTGGCACATATATTGGTTGGGTTTTAAATTTATAAGTTTTATGATATATAGTTAAACTTTTTTGTTTTTTAATATCTAAAACAACCTCTCTATATGATAGATGTAAGGCTACGTACAACTAAATCTTTTTAGACCCTGCATTTTTGCGAGACTCTGATCGAAGTTATTGTTGTTCTAGTTAAGTTTACCTTTTTTGTCTTTTAAATTTGGAATTTATATTTTATATTTTCAAGGCTGATATTTTCATCATTATCAACAACAAATTAAATATTGAGTTACATATTATCCCAAAGAAAGTATCCATTTTAAGTCTTAATTTCTAAGTATGATAAAGTAACTTATTTTGGAAACATTACTTCTCAAACTTTAAATTTTGTATAGTTTTTCTTATAAATATAAACAGTGAGATGATTGATTTTGAATGTAATGTTAGATATTGAAAATGTACCAAACTTTGTAGTTTGATGAAATTCAATTTTCATATAATTCATATACAAATGCTTTTATAAGTCTATCTTAGTAAAATAATTTATTTTTGACTCATAACTTTTTATAAAAATTTATAAGTCAAAAATAAATTATTTATGTAAAAATTTATTGTTGACATTTTTTTAATTCCTTTACATTAAATTAACTTGTGGTACTTAACTTTTGTTACTTTTGAAATTTTCATTTGCATAACCATTTACTTATTTCACAATTTTGAAAACAACCTCTCAATTAGTTAGTTGTAAGACAACGTTCCTCAGATCTTGCCTTTAGTAGGATTCTTACGAGGTTGTTGTTGTTATTATTGTTGTTGTTGTCTTCTTCTTCTTCTTCTTCTTCTTCTTCTTCTTCTTCTTCTTCTTCTTCTTCTTCTTCGTCTTCCTCTTCCTCTTCTTCTTCTTCTGCGTCTTCCTCTTCTTCTGCTTCCTCTTCTTATAGGAAATCAATGATAAATCCTTGAGAGAGAATGTGGTAGTATTGACGACATGAAGAAAAAGTAGTTTATTTATGATCGGGCTTAGCCCGATTGAAGCTCAATCTGGCCCAAGGCTTTCGATCTAATTCCAAGCTTGATCGAACTCTAATTGAATTAGAACCAAATTCGATATTTATTAATTGATGAATAAAAAATGTTTATATCGCCATAATCTTTGTATACTATTGTTTAATTATCCAATTTCATTCAATTTTATGTAATTATTTGTATTATTGATTTCAGGGAAAAGTTATCTAGCATTGGTTCCATGATATGACACTTGGTTGGATGCTTCAGACTTGGTGAATGGTTATAGAAATAGAAAGGACCTTTTGATCAATGCACTCTCAAGATTCATAATTTGGAAAGGATCATGCATTTCTTCCACTTGCTTTGAACACTAAAATCCTCACGTAAAGAAACAGACTTCCTCCTTCCTAAACAGGTGAATAAATATTCAGGCTTTTCTGGTCAGATAGGAACTTAAGAAAAGTTTTTCGAACCGGACTCGAACTGTGTCCGTAAATATCCTAATTCCGATTATTGATAAGCAGTTTGTTGGACAATACTCAAAACAAGACAAAGAAGAAGAAGAAGCTCCCTCCAGGTCCTCTTCACTCTCCCCATGTATCAATTAGCTGATCAAAGGCCTAACTAGCTCTAAGTTGATGCATCAAGAAAACATCATAAGAAACTAACCAAACCTGAAATGGAAATTTAAGAGCAACAAGTTTTGATGAATGGGAGCTCCCTAGGAACTGAAGACATTTAACATGAATTCCGTACACAGGAATGCATACATAGATTCATTTGTCATGAATTAATGTATATCATGAAAAACCTTGCAAGCAAAGCAGTAAAAGCAAAACAAGAAACCAATATGATAATATAAACGAAAGCATTTCCTCAAAACAAGGTTTGCCGGTAACAAGGTATTACAGACATAGCTTACCTAACAAAGCACTGAAGATCCTTCATTACATTGAACTCTACATGAAGATGGATGGTCTAACTCAAACAGAAAAGTCACTTACTACATTTATATCCACGTGCAAATATAGGGAGGATTGTGTAACCCGGATCCTCTTCTTACGATTCCTATGCTATATCCACTTGGAAATATAGGAACGATCGTGAAACCCAAATCCTCTTCTTACAGTACCACCTCCGGTGGGTCATCTGCCTAAAAATATAACTTCCAAGAAATGACCACCAGGTGCGATTTATCAATGGAAAAAAGGAAAACAAAATAAATAATAAAATAAAATAAAGCCAGGATAAAGACTGAGGAGCCTAGCCTTATCCCAGTTGGCAGAAGGGATATTGGGAAGTGCAGTCAGTTTGGTAGATCAGTTGGGGATAAAATAGTTGCACTATTGGTCTCCAGCTTAATGATGTATTTATATGGGGAGTGGCCCGGAGACAGTGTCACTCCCAGAATTAGTATCCTTATGTTTCAAAGAAAGTTTTGCGAATTGGGAATCAAGATCCCTGCTCTTAGTACGTCGATGGCCAGAACTCGGTTGTGGTTGTGGTTGCTGATACAGCACTCGCAGCCTTCCAATCTCCCTCTCCAAAACTTCATGCTCCACTGAAAGCATACTCAACAAAGTTCATCTTCAGAAACAGACAAATTAACTATCTAAAACAGGGCAAAAGAAAACAAATCCTTTATAGTGGGATATCATTGCATCCTTATTACCCAACTTGCTTTAGCTTCAAATTTTAACTCCTAGTTATGCAGCATCTCACACTAGCTTTCCCCTCTTCTCTCTTTTTAAAATCATTCTCCACCAATTTCGGGATATGATGAAACGATAAATTGGTAAAGTTGCTCCAAAAATTTGCCATAAAGCATGCTTATAGAGCTAGTAAGGGGCATTTTGGGACGAAAGGGGAACCAAATGTTATTAAGTACTAAGCATAAGAACAAAGAAAGGTTAAACTAGCAAAAGAAGTCAATAAGCTAAAACAACTCTGAGTAAAGGACTTTTAAACTACTAACGAGTTTGGCTCACCAGATCAAACACAAAGAGAATAGGGGTATGATATCAACAGCTTTAACTGAAAAAAGTTGAGTAATATAACTCACAATATTTGATAAGCTGCTCTTGTTTTAAACTTTCCAAACGCTGCTTCAGGGCTTTATTTTCCATGCTCAGTATAAGATTTTGCTGGTTGAGAAATTCAAGCTCAGCTGAAACTTCAGATCCTTCTACCTACATTGAGCGGCAAAATGCATTCTGAGATTAGACTTCCAATTCTTTGTTGTTTAGTTTCCATGTCAACCCATGTATACGTCAAAACGAGGATGAAGTCAGCTTCAAGTGCTGATATAATAGTACTTGCCTGTAAAGCTTGTACGTTTCTTTCCAACTCAGCTATGTAATGAAGTTTTCGAACACGAGAACGTTGAGCAAATTGCCTGCATAGATTGAATCATAAGTTATTTTCCTGGATAAGTCACATGTTATTGTATTACATATCACTTGATTCACTTCACCATAAGTATACAACTCTTTTGAGGTAGACATACTGGTGCATCTAAAATCATCAGCACAATAATCCATGATAAAACTCCTAATAACATTAACAAATAGCCATATGTCTCATGAAGCAAGAATCAAACTTTGTTGTCCCCAATTAAGGAATACAAGTTCTATCAGCAGAACTGGTATTAGTCTTCCATTACAACTCTGAAGTTAGCAGCATTTTCCATAAATTGCCTTTGAGGAAGCCTCCCATGTCACTGTAAAAATTCTCCATGCTAGATAAGGCCATTTATCTTCTCACAGTTAGCCTAAAATAAAATTCTCTCTCTTCAAGGTGGAGAATATGTGCTGTGTCAACAAAAAAGAGAATGATTTGCCCCAAGTTGGAAAGGATGTATAACTACTAAACCATTGACCAGAAACTTAAAAGACAAACACAGTTTCTGGAGTGAATGCATACAATCTGCAATACATAAATCTGAAATAAATTTATCATAATTTCCAATTATCCTTTGTGCTATATATAAAAGGTTAAATTCAAAGATGATCCAGGGAAAAAGTGAAAAATCTGTCAAAAACACTTGTATCCCTTTAATTCATGTAGGATGTCCAATACTAATAGCAAAGTCAGGCCAATGTTGTAGTAGAATTAGACCATCTATATTTTTAACCTAATTTAAAATATATGTATAATATATATAATTAAAAATCTAGACAGTCTAAACCTAATATACCATTGGCCAAAAGCTAAACAGAGATGTCAATCAGCTCCAGTTGGGAAGGTGCAGACTGGGTTATCTCAGATTTGGGCTCATTCATTTCAAATGCCAAACCATAACCCTAAAATTCACATTAAGACAACCCATTCTCACGTTAAGACTCAAACCTTGAATTAACTCACTTTTTCTTATTGTGTTTTTATTATAAAACATGCAAATGTGGAATCCCTAAAAAGTTTTATATAGCATATATTAAATAAAGCAAAATATACCATCTATAGAAAAGAAAAGAACATGATACTTTAATAGTTGATACAAGTTTTCTATAAATTGAATTTTCAAAAGAAACATCTTTAAAAGCAACTGTTAAAAAATATTTACTTGTTTCTTGTAACCAGTATTTACCACCTGTTTATAGAGTAATTGTAACTCTCATATTTCTCATCCACGCCATCCTATAACAGCTGATAATTCATCATACTGATTCCATAAAACATTAATGTGACAGTTACATACACAACCTTATAAATATTTTTGGATAATGATTATCATGAAAAAGTTGATTAAGATTTAAAAGAAAATGTTTTCCACATATATTCTTTTTGATCTAAAAAAGAATGTGATTAATATATTGGAACAAAAACAAAACAAAATGAATCTAAATACATACTGTTTGGCCCGTTTTGTATCAGTCTCTGATGAAGAGGACTTGGTATGGGAACCATCTTTTTTTTCAGAGGCAGTTTTCAAATCATGTTGAACACATTCAGCCTGATCTTTCTTTTCACTAGCTGAAGACGGAACCCCATCGGATTCATGTGAGAAACATGGTGATCCTGAACTCCGTGAAAGAGTATTCTCTCTGGCCGAAAGAAGCCCACTCGCATGGTTTGCAGCACTCAAAGGTGAATCCCAAGGCCTATTCTTCTGTTTTACCAAGCTTGTTTCATTATATTTTGCATTCTGTCGGACCTCCCCATGATGATCAATATCTTGAGATCCCCAAAAGGGTGTTGACATCACATGTTTTTGTCCATACTCATCTGGTGCTACATAAACCACATTAGAAGTATTAGATATATCAATGTATGCAAAGGAATCACTTGATGAACGACGATGGCCTCCTTTTCGAACAGGTGTTTCTGGCTCATTAAGGAGATCATCAAGCCAAGAAGGTTGTTCGTCCAATAGGAAGGTCTCAGAGGAAGTTCGCTGGTGATTTTTGTTCCCCTCTCTGGGCTTTTGTACAGCTTTTGATCCAATGACAGTGTTAGGAGCATGATCAGCATATGAGGGTGAAGCAACAGGAAATGGGCATTTTGGAGGAAGCAATGCATGCCTTCCAGAATACATCAAACTCTGAATATTTGATGAACTATTGGAATTTGCCATAATCAAGGCACAGCACCCCTGCAACAGATATCGCTTAAGCCAGGAAATCCAAGGCCTAATGGTAGGAGAGGAAGAACATAAGATTGTGTTTCATTATTTTATCTTTACCACATTTCCTGGCAATAAATGAAAAACAACGCACTAATGCATTACCTACAACACTAAAGCATGCACAAGACAGATTCAAAGAAATCTATGAGACATTTGAGTTTTTCGTAGAAGAGTTTGGATATCATAGAAAACAGGATAGGTCCAATCCATCTAAGAATTACTATTTACCAGTATGACATACAAAATTGTTGTTTCGGATCTCAAAAGCAATTAATGTCCTATCCACCAACCTTAACACGAAGCAGTACTTGATTTCATCAAGAGAATCTAGTTTCGCTACAAATTAACCCCCAGATACCAACACTTGTCCATCATCTAGTGAAATCAAGCTATCCAATGAAAGCAACCAAAGGGGCAGAAATCTTGGCAAATTAATATAAAAAAAAAAAACCAACTATATTGCAAAGAACATGTCAGTTACATAGTATCAAACACAAAAAACTTAAATTATACTCAAACGGTGACAATGGTTCGCCTGAGTATAAATTTCTGTGCGTACAAGTCTCAGAAAAACACATTCTCGTATAAATTAAAACAACACGTAATCAAGTCATCAATTAATCTTATGTTCCCACATTTCCTCAGCGACCAAAACAAAAGAAAGAAATCCAGAGATAGATACAATCAGATGCAGTCCCAGAAACACGGAATCAGTAATTCAACATAAAACGAAAGTGAAAATGTAAGACAAAAGAAGCTGAGATAATTACAAATCGGAGCTCGTTCTTAACAAAAATCACAAGGAACAAAGAAAGAAAAGGAAGAAAATAAGAGTCACCTAGTATTGAAGACACGGGTAATAGAGATCTCCCCCAAAATGCAACTCGAAGGGAAAAAAAGAAGAGAGATCGATCGAGTAATCGGGTAATCCTATCTGGGTTTGTCCTGTGATTCTTGGATTCTTACAAAAGCCCTGACCTTTTCTGCGTCTCTCTATCAAATTGTCTGTATGTATTGTTGTATTGTGTTTCTCTGTCTCTCTCTCTCTTCTTCTTGGTGGGTCGTTGAAGTGTGGTGTTGAAAGGGTAAACCCAAAAATTAAAGGCATATTATAAGAAAATTTAAATTTAAAAAAACAAACAACTATACCCAACCTAGTCAAGAAATAATTAATTAAAATAAAAAGACATGTGTGCAGCTTCTGTCTTTATTTAATATTATTTTAAAACCCAACCCAACAGGCTGAGCTGTCACTTCTGCTCTCTTTTCTGGCCTCTCTTCCCCTCATTCTTATTTTATCCAATAAAAAAAAGGTCTTATTTACAAAGAAAATTTGAGGTTTTAATCAATATTTGATCTATATTAATTTTATTTATTATTAATTTAAACGATTGATGGCAAACCTTAGAACAATGGATAAAATTACTCCTTCTAACTAAAAGTTTATATGTTCGAATCATCAAAACGATCTTTTTATAAAATGAAAAGAAAAGGTTGCATTAAATACACGTAATTTAAAAAAGAAAAATTATATTTTCTTTTTTATTACTCAAACCTAATTGTTGTGAAGGATGAGAAGCAATTGTAACAATATATTCACTTATATGTAATTGGGCATTTCTATTAATTAGGCATAATTTTTAGAATTTTTAAAAAGAGATAAAAATGTCTTTTTTTTATAGAAATTTGAAGTTAAAAGCGACAAATAATAAGACAAATTAATGTCAATATTATAAAGTCTTTTTTAGGCATCTCTATTATAATATTCTTTATAACATTCCAAGAAAAAGAAAGGAAATTCCACCTAAGTGCTTAAGATTAAACTCTCAAATAGACTTGGCAGTGGGTGGTCAAATTTGGGTCTACTCAGGTTTGAGCTTCATGTAAAAAATTTTGTTCTGATGCGAACTCAGACTTGAAGTTTGATTGAGTTTAAAATTGCAAACTTGAGTTTGGCTCAAGAAAATGTGTTTAAGCTTGAGTTCGACTTAAAGTTTGATTAGTTTTGAGACTTTAGGCCTTAATTTGAGTCTAATTATGCTTTGAGTCTTGAAAATATGTGTTTAAGATTAGGTTCGACTTAAAGTCTTATTAAATTTTAGGCTTGAGTTCGAGTCTAATTGAACTTTGACTCTAAAAAATATATGTTCTAAATCTGGATTAGATCAAAACCTAATCAAGTCTAAGGTTTCAGGCTTGAGTTCAAGTTTAATTGAGCTTGAGTGGCTTAAAGATCAATTAGACTTTGATCAAGTATGATTAAATACATATTTTTCAATTTTAAAAATTAAAAATGACATGTTCAAGGCTTGATTAAGTATGATTAAATACATTTTTTTAATTTTAAAAAATTAAAAATGACCATTCAAATTAAACTGAACAATTTTGGCCAAGCCTACTCCTAAGTAGGCATGACAATCTAATCTTGGCTTGACTTGGCTTGAAGTTAAAGAGCCAAGACTGGTTGATCGGACTAGGATCGTCCAGCTTCGACCGTGAGCAACAAAATGACGTCATTTTTTTAAATTTTTTTTAAAAATAAGTCAGCCCTATCCATTACCATTGCTACTCCCGTGTAAAATTGTGAACGTTGCCTAGTACTAACCTCATTTTTAGTTTCAATATTCTTTTTAGAATATAACATGAAATTTCAGAAATTTCTTATGCTAGGATGACGACTAAAATCTCCTTCATTTGTAGAGAAGTTCATTACGTGGTTATAATAATTTGTTTTCTGTTGTAATCATTTAAGTTTTGAATAATTATGTGTTTAGACTTGAGTTATGAGGAAGAGACCATGAAGCATGTACTTAGACAGTGAAGTGAATAAGAAGATTAGTGTAATTGAGAGGGTTAAGGAAGAGGTGAGCGGATGATTAGTTGAAAGATTATTTTCTGATAGATATAGCCCAAAAGATGATGAATTTGGAAGGATCAGAGCACCCTGTCCTGTTAGGGTGTTCCACTTAATTTAATCTACGTATTTATGTGGAGCCTATATAAATGTGTAAATGAGATTTAATAAAATAAGGAAGGAACTGGTTAACCGAAACAGAGGATCTGATCCTATTTTGGGATTAGATTAGAGTAACGGAAAGTAAAAAATAGTCATTAATAGAAATTAATGTTGAAACATATTTAATATAAAGTAATATAAAATAAAAGTTTTAAGTATTGAACTAATTTTAATAATTTTTAAAATTGTGAATTAAAATATTCATTTTCACTTTTAAAATAAAATAAAATATCCTTTATTTATATTAAAAATAGAAATTTCAATAATCAATAAAATTTTCTTAAATATATGTTTAAACTAGTGCTGACACAATTTTGAGTTTTTTTTAATATATATACTTTAAGTCAAATTTTTATTTAAAAAAGCTCAAGTTTTGAGTTTAAATTTGATGAAAATTTAATTTAATTCATAAAATTTAATTTAATCTAATTTAATTTTTTATTTATGTTTGAAAAATTATTGAATATAAATCCTGTCAAACTCAATTTTATTCATTAATTTCATCCCCAATATGACAAAAAGGGAGATTTTTACCTGTTCCCAATTGTAACTTGATCAACACAAGTCAAGCATGTTCTTGATATCTGCCAATCACCTGATCAAATTTGCCAAAGTCGAACTTAATCTAAATAATTTCGACACTAATTTGAAATTTGACCGATTTAAAATTATTAATATGATTGATCAAAAGTTTGATGATATTGATAATGGCGAAAATAAGCAATTGAAGAACTAAACTGAATTTTCTCAGGAACAAGCCAACGCCAACAACAGCTATCGCTTCCACTTGGCCTGCATAGCACCTGTTTAAGCTGGCCTTGACAACGGATAGCTCTCTTTAGCATCTGTACTTTTCTTCTAACTGGATCAAGAGGTAGTCGTCATCCAGCAACCTTGTAGTTACATGGCCTATCTGCATATGTATTGGACGACGAAAGCGAACAAAACTTGGTGAACTGAAATATATAACAACAAATAACAACAGTTTAAGTGAAAATCTCGCTGATACATGAAATTTGAAAAGGTTCAATAATACGCAATCTTATTCTTAACTAGTACAAATATTGTTTTCGACTTGGCGAATCGAAATCTATAGATGCAAAAACATGCAAGACGATGCAATCACAGACCACTGGCAGGTGATCCATCTAAAATGGGGGTTAGCTGCAAAACAATGATCGTGCAATTGATCACAGCCATTCATTTAATACAATTTGATCAAGTGGAGCCAAACATTAACCGTGGAATTGAACAGCTATGTGAACGTCCTACAAAGACACAGCTATGAATGAGTGATGTGAACGTCCTACAAAGACACAGCTATGAATGAGTGATGTAGATTCTGTTAGATGATAAACTCAACAATCCCTCTTCTGGTGCCAAGTGCTAAGGATTATTGCTACGAAACTTTAGAAGTACATAAAGAATCAGTCTTTTATCATCTTTTATTAAATAAATTTGCTGCAAAATCTTCTTGTTCATAGAACACAAGATTAGTGATAAATCAAAATGTGTAATAGCAGAACCTGATATTAGTTGCTAACAGAATATGATAAAACAAGCAACAACCTCAGTGGAAAGCAAGACTCCAAATTTGTAATACCAGACATCTTGGTGATATTATTGATTTAGATGCACAACTTCAGGGGTCCATCAAGGGGCAAGGACATTGCGTAAAGAATAAGTTAATTATGATACTTCTCTCCTCTGGACGGGGATCAAGCATAAATGCTCCATAAAGCTCCATGAAAGATGGCAAGAACCAAAGAAAATCACCTTCAATAAAAAGAAGATTACAGAACAACAAATATAAACAAGATAGATGTGTTCTATATAATTATAGCTACCAATCAACACAGCATCACTATACAAAGAGATCCAGTTGAAAATCCAAAAAGCATCACTCTTCTTTGCTATATTACTCCTGGAAAGGGAAACTAAATAGACATTAAAACAGGACTATAAGCAAACAAAAACTATGTCCATTCAAAGTTAAATTAAAATGCTAAATAATTTAAAAGGAGCACTAACCTGCCCTCACCCAGAAAAAGAAAAATGACTCTAAATAATGGGAAAATGAAGTTTTTTGATTAACTTGAGCTAACGACAAAGCCTGCCCGTGCTTATCCCTCCCAATTCAATAAAGAACTAGAGAAGTACATTCTTAAATTCAACAAATGGAACAAGATGAAGATACATAGCCAACAACCAACACAAATTGATATCTGCCTGCAAAAACCCCTGCTTTTAAAGATAAACACCTAGAAATAGATATCAAACCTGTAAAAGAAAGCCTCCAACAGGATTCTATATCAGAAAAGTACATATCATGATAACTTGGCCAACGATTACAAGCACAGGGAAATTCCAACTGAGTTCTAATAGCTAAAGTACATATCAAGATAACTTGGCCAACGGATACAAGCACAGGGCAATTCCAACTGAGTTCTAAGGAGACTATTTATTTCATGCAGTATTACATGCGTCCCTGGCATCCATATTGCAACCAAGAAATTTCCTCAGTTAAGAGCCTTTGTCTCCTCTTGCTGAACACAGGCTACCAAAATAGTTCAACAGTCCATGAGCTCAATTACTCATTTCTCATTGAATACTCTGCTCCCTGGTAATATCTCCAAAAACTTAGATGTATGAAACCTTGGACCAAGAAATAGTTCCAAAATTTAAGTAGTGAAAATGAGCATACAAGTAATCGAACATTTCACTTGACAAGATACTGATTTAGATGTAAAAACTTTATTCTACCTGAATGTTCAGACTATACAACAAGTATCATAACTTCTCCATAAATAGCTTGTTAGACATAGTTCTTCACACTAGGAGCAAGACAATAACATGAAGAATGTGAAAAGTATGGTAATTACTCTATTCTGAACGGGAGCCAAGCCCAAAAGCCCCATGAAACTGCATTAAAGATAGCAAGAACCAAGTTGAAAATCACTTTCAATTAGCAAAAGGTTATGTTAGGCAGAAATATAAACAAGATAGTCGTTCTGGGCCACACATAGTTATAATAGCTCATTAGAATACAATTACGTTTGACTTTTAGAAAATATTATGCAAGAAGACCCATTTGAAAGTCCAACAAGCATATGGTTCTTATCAATAGCAATATTACTTCTGGAAAGAGAAATTAGTTAAGTGATTGAGATGGAACTGAGAATTAGGAACCGGAAAAATTGCAATCAACTGAAAAATGGTAATCCAGACTGCCTGTAAATTCTCGTCCTCCTCCTCTCCACCGACAGCGCACGGCATCTCTATTGAATTTTCCTACGAGTTCAGTTTTACTGAGTGATCCCAGGAAGAAACAAAACTTCAAGACAATCCAAAACCCTAATTCCGTCCTGAACTGACCGTCGATGAAATATATACAAGCACAGTGTCCTTGATCCTCCACCAGATAAATTATGTCCGGCCAATCATAGGCCATTATACATCTTTCTAACCTCTTCTTCCACGCATTCTCTGGATCCGATGTTCTCGGTGATCGAACAAGGTAGTAAACAAAGACGTTGCGAGAAATGCATATGAAAAGGTGTTGATTATCAGGTGGATTCTCCACAAAATCCATTAGTCTTTTCGTCGTCTTTTTTCTTCTTGTTACGATCGGATGCTATGAAGCAGACTGTCTCTAGGCGCCTAATTGACCGAGAAACGCCCTAACACAGTGCTATGGGCTGACCTCGCTCTTCTCTTAAGCTGAAGAAGCCTAAAATCCAATTTGGTAATTCTACCAAACCTCTCTTCGAATCAAGTTAAATATTTTTAAATTAAAAAATTCAACTCGAGATTAATATTCTTTGAGCCTTCAACTCTGACCAAATTAAACTTTATCCATGGCTATTCTGCATTCTTTGCAGGTTATGTAACAGAGCTTTGAAGCTTTTGTTGGAATCTCGATCAAAAAGAAATGCTCTTATCTGAAACCCAACTTCAATGGACTAAAAGCCCAACCCTATGACTAGGAACCAAGTAGTTTCTTCCACCTTCTATATCCAAGAAGCAGGAAAATGAAGAAACAAAATGTTGTATAACCACCCACAAAATGCCCGAATATCCCCTGTAAATTGTACAAATGACAAAGTATATTCATGCTAAATATTCCGGCAATCAAGTTGCTAATGCTACTGGAGATGCCGTGATGGTTAGCATCGGCTGGAGCTGTATGAGCTCATTTCGCTTATTGTCAAGTTGGATGTTCACATAGTTTTCAGTGTTATCAATATATTCACGAACCTGCAAATTGACATCAGTTGAAGAACAAATTTCAGTTTACTTCACAAAAGCAGATTAATAATCTCAATAACTGAATTAAGCAGGATAATTTGGTGATTACTTCACCAAACTTGAACTTCTGTAAGAACCAAGTTGATGTAGTGAAGGTGGGGCGGAAGGGATGATGATATTTGAAGTTGCAGATCCTAACAAATCCTCTGACTGCTGAATCTGGATCTGGATCCATTTCCTTTTCAAGTATAAATCAGCCATGTACTTATTGTCATCTAATTTATGTTCAATCTCATCCCTCACCTGAAACATACAGAATCCAACATCAGTCAAACCTTAGCCCACTATAATGTCAGGATCAACATCTCCGGTATCTTTAGGCAAGCGATTCATACAATGCTATTCTAAAAGTTTTAAATACGTTAAAGTTTAATTTGAACATTTCAAAATATTAAAGTTTATGCTATATTATGCTATAAATATTGAGGTTCAAAATATATTTTTAATATTTTGAGCCTGTTTATACTACAGAAGGTGATGTTCAACGCATTTTTTGCACCAACTCCTTAAGTTCTTAAATCTAATACTCATTTTTTAGAATTTAAATTGAAAATGGCAATGAGCTATCTCATGATATTAGATTCAAGTGTTTTTAATAAACCGTCAAATTGGCCATTATTTTGCTTAGAAAAATTGGACCTTAAGTAAGTCTAGGCTTAAGCAGCCGAGGTTCGAACTTAATTAAAAGAAAAACTTTATTTTATAACTTTAATTTTAAGAAAATTATTTTAAAAAATTGACAAGACGACTCACGGACTGACCCATTACCATACTTAATTTAAATTAATTCAATTAAATTTAAACTTTTTTATTTATTTCAAGACAAATTAAATAATTGTATCATCTTTGAATTTTTTTGTTAATTAAATTTCTTAAAATTACTAAGTATTCAAAAAATTTAAATGTTAAGATGAAATAATTTCATTTAAATTTAGTTTTTATAAAATGAATGATTTATATGCAATAACATATTATTAAATATTTAATTTAATACTTTGTAATGAATAATTTAAAATTAAATAATAAAAATCAATCCATTTATTCAAAAATTAGTAAAAATTTAATCATGAGTTAGAATAATACAAAAGTAAATCTTACTCTGTTGTTTTTAAAATTTTGGTGAATATGTCCAATCAATGCTTTCCACGTCAGAAGATTATTATAAAATAACTTTAAAAACACAAAGGGCAACTGAGTGACGTCGATCACGTGCACGCCACAAGGATTCCTTTGGATGGAAGGCGCCTAGACACGTTTCGAAGTTCTAGAAAGTACTACTACACGTGGACCAATGGGGACGCAGAAAGTGATCGGATCTCATCTCTTTCTCTCCTCCACTAGTTCTGATATCAAAGTTTGCTTGTCTTGATCTCCTCGCCACGTGGCGTCCAATTTGTTTACTCTCTTTCGTTAAAACATTAAAAATTCCCACTCCTCTGTATTATTAATTAATTTTTATCAGTTAAAATTAAAATCAAAAATAAAAAAACCAGAGAGAGAGAGAGAGAGATAGAGGGAAAGAGAAGAAGCTCACCTGGTTCTGGAAGCTCCTTTTTTCTTTTTACTGCTTGGTTCGGAATTGTGACTTTGGTAGGAGCAAAAGGTTAAGCTTTTGTTTGTTCCGAGGTAGTTTTCATTTTTTAGAAGAGAAGGAAGAGGTTCGATCGGCTTTTTGCCAGTTTGAATTTCAGGTGAGTTTTAGTGTTACTGCTGAAGATCCAGACTGATTTACTGTTTTGGTTGCTGAGAAATCCAGATTCGGTTGTAGGTCTTGTTAGTTTCTTCTCGTTCCAAAAGTTTTTGGAAAATGTTAAGTTCAATCGGTTTATAAAAGGATTTACCATTTCTGTTTTTCAGGTCTGTTATTTCTTGTTTTGGTCGAATTTTGAGTTAGTTTGCTAATGAAAATTTACTCTGAATGAAGAAACTTGAGCTGTTGTAAATGTTAGAAGTCGAATACTTAGGGTTACGTGATTTGATTTATGTTTAACCTGTTATTTCTGGTTCGTGAAATTGAGAAACTCTGCGATGTTAAGTAATATGAGAAGCTGCCGTTGTTATGTGATGTGGGATACAGTTATAGAACTAATCCTGAGGCTCCAAACCAGAGCTTAAATTTTGATGTTTTTCTATAAGTGATCATTCAAATCGTATGTAGGATAAATTTTGATGTTTATCCCTGCATTCAATATTGTAGATTAGTGGATTCTTATGTGTGAAAAGGTGAATAGATGCAGTCTGAGAAGGAAGATAGCAAGAGAATAACCCAAGTTTGATGGTTTATTCACATGTTGGAGTTCTGTGCTAGTCTTTGGATTGTTGAATTAAAGGTTGATGTAATATGTTGGAAACTTATCTACATAAATAAGTCACATAAACTTTTTCACTTTTGATTAGTTGGATACCTCTTTAGTTTATTAAACTCTTGCTTGGTTAGAGCTAGGAAACACAGTAACCTGCTTCAACGCCATAATTGCAGCTCTTCTACTGTTGATTTGGTGTGCATTTTCTCAATCTTGTGTTTGATTTAATTGGACTTTGTTGTTTTTATCTTGAATCAATCAAAACAAAATTTAGCATATGTCTTTCTTTTCTGAATCAGAAACATAATTGGAAGCAGCATTATGATAATTATGACTTCTTATCAAGAAATTTTCAGTGGCGGGTAGAGGATTTTGAAGGAATGTCAGACTTATGCGTCTATGAGGTACAAACTTTTGTATCCCTTCTTTTATCATTATTTGATGCATCAGGTTTAAGTACTGGTCGTTCAATTGTTTCATCTTGTTTTGTGTTGAGAATATATTTGCAAGGTTTCTTCAGTCTAGATTCTTGTAATAGAGAATAAGAAATAAATTGTGATTTTGTGAGAGTTTATGTTATCTACTTTCTTACTGATCAATTTGCATTCTTTAATTACTAACAGAGAGCTATTAGTAGTTCTTCTACCATTATAAAATTTGAAAGGTTAAATTTGTTTGCTGCTTTTAGTGACAATCCTAAGATGCACAATCCACAGATAATCAGTTAGGCTCAACTGAACCAAATTTTAAGCCGAACGTAAGAACGAGCAAAGGACTTCTATACTATGGAATGGCCTTGTTTTTTCACTAAGAATTGGTAGCCATATATTGGTTAATCAAGATTTGATTATACAGCTGTTTGATTATACATCATCTGTGTGTGCTGCTTTATTGGGATTTTGGTTAACCTTTCTGTTCTGGTGATAAGTGTTAGCCACGTAGCCTGACTTTACTGGTTTTGGTAGCCGTTTCAGAGCATGAGGATATTGTTTGTCAAAACTGTTTTGTTTTGGGAATTGTGTATTATTAGTTGTACTAGAAAAAGTTGACTAGTAAAAAAGAGAAGCTGAAGTATGACGAACAGTGGGCCTATAAAGGTTGCATGAGTCATCCCTTATATTATTTAAAGGAGAAGGAAATACAGAAACTGTAGTTGAATTGTTTTTGTAATACATAAGGTTAAGCCTACTCATGTTTTCTGTCATTTTTATTTTTTACATTGGAAACCAATCTTTCCTGTCTTTAAATGTTGGATACATGTGTTTTAGTTCATCGTTGATTTTAAAACTTTACTAGATTGATTAAGCCCACCTTGCTACTGGGTTTAACTAAATGCTGTTATATTGATTTGTTAAGGACATGTTTTAGTTCTGAGTTGGTTTGTATATAGTATATCTTGTTCTGTATTCATAATTCTTGAACACAAAAAGTATTTTTAAGTAGTATTACTACTTTGTAAAAAATTTAGCTAGCTCCTTTTAAGTGCTACTTACAATGATCCTCAGTTGGGTGATAATTAATAGTCTCAACAAGGATTTATTCAAAAGTTTTTATCAGTAGACCCTTTTCTTTCTGGTTTAAGGTAAAGTGGTGTCATACCCAGCTTGCATGTCTACTGACTCTTCAGACTGGTCAAAAGCGGGGATTTATGTTTTCCTAGAGAACTAGGGAACAATCTGTTCCCTTCTCTTAATCAGTTTCAAACCCATGAAATTGATAGACTGTGAAGTTGTTTAACTATTTCCCTCCATATCAAAAACTTGTATCATTATTTCTCTGTTTTGGCATCGTGAGTTTCATTATTATTTCTCTGTAGAAATTGCTTAACTAGTTTCCTTTATATTGAAGAGCTGGTTTTGATTACTTTACGAGTTTGCTCACAGTATTCCTTTGATGATCAAAACTTTCTGTATGATACTATAGAAGTGAGTATCTTGAGGTGATCTTACAGTCTTATAGATCCTTTGGCATTTGTGGGCTTAGAATGCCCTGTTCTACTTAGCTACTATTCTGATGCAGGTAACAAGGCTGCAAAATAACTTTATACAAAGTAATATCTATTAAGAATAACAAGTGATATGAATTAGATTGTTGGACTTTCACTACTTTTCATGATACCCTTCTCTGAACTGTAAGCTTCATGGTATTTTGGAAACCAATTTCGTTTTGCCTTCATCATAGGTCCATTTATACATAATTAAGTCATCTTATGATGTCAATATTGATTTACATTTTAAGAATATAACATTTATTTTTTTCTGTATTTCTGATTCACTTCTATTCTACTAAGCCTTCATACTTAGGTTGTTTGTATGATTCTCTGACCTGAGGCTTGACTTGTATGCAGCTAGTTAGTCATTGGTTATTTTCTTTATGGCTCCCTTAGAAATTTGTTATTGGAAAAACAAAAAAAACTAGTTTATTGGTGAGTCATTATTTTGATTTGTGGTTCGAATTAAGCTCCTTTTAAGGAGTGGTGGACAAGAAGTAAATGTACAGGTCATGTTGGGTTGCAACAAATAGGTATGATGGAAAAGAAATAAGGTTAGAAGAAGAAGAAGAAGAGGAAGCAGAAGAATGTCGATAAAGGAGCTTCTGATAATGTGTTGCTTTGAACTAATTTACAAGATCTTTCCAAGTTTCTTTTCTTGTCACAAGATTTGCAAATGATTTAGCAAATTTATGTATTGTTATCATGAATCAACATCCCATGTAATATTGGTACTTAAATATGACCTTTTTCTGAAATTAGTTTAGTTTTGTAGATCCCTTTGATTTGATCATATTGGAAACCAATATTGTTACCAGAGTTCTATAATACAGTTTATTTTTAAGTCTCAAACCAAGCAAATTGAAGTTTTCTGTTAAAGTATTGTATTGGTGAGTTAAAAAGTGTAGGTGGAGAGGATGCAGTGGACTGGGAGGAGTTTCTAGTGATATGTGGTCATTACACATTTTGCTCATCATGTTTCTATTTTTTTACCTTGCATTAACAGATCCTGTTAAAGGTTGAGCCCCTCTAGAAATTATTCTACTATTGCGATGGTTCTTCAGTTTCAAGTACTACTCAACAGTTGTGATTGTTTGATTGGAACGATTTATGTATCAAGGATTATGCTTTTTTTATTAACCAAGACATTCTTTCAGTATGGGCATCGATGGATTAGTAATATTCATACACTTGTCTGACTTAATTGTAATAATTGCTTGGTCTGAAAGACAAACATGTTGAACGTGATAACTCCTTGCTGAATTCTAGTTGTTTTCTCAACTCTTCTACGACATTGAGTTTCTAGTGAATATGCTTTATCTTAATGAATTTCCAAATCATTTTATGGATCAAATTCTTTTGAACTTGAATGTATCTTGAAATAAGAACTGATTGAATCTTGATTCCATGTATCTCTTGAGTCAATAACTAAGTTTAAGCTCTATCAATATCGCTTTCTTCTTTTTGTTTTGAATTTGGGAACCTATGGCCATATACCTGAAACACTGACTGTCTCAACCAAGGCGTGAACCTTGGTGGAGTGGTAGTATTGACAGTCAACCAAGGTTTAACCTCTATTAATAGCACTTTCTTCTTTGATGTTCTTTACATTGGATAATAATTTTGATGATCATAGCAGCTAAAATCTTGTTGCTGATGTTGCAGCTTGAAGATAATGTGTGGGATGAATTTAGCGGGACTGATGATCATATAGTACCTCATCCGGGTAATGGATTGGGTCAAGTTGGAGTTCAGGTTGAGAGCCGTAAGAAACCTCGACATGAAGTAGTTGGTGTTGTCAATCGTTCTCATGATGGAACTAAATGTAGTAATCATAGAAAAGAAGCTAGCTCATCTACTGTAACACAGAAGGATAAAATGTTAGAAAAGAGCTCGTGGTCAGAAACCCCTGATGGTGTGTGTACTGCTTCATATGATAGTAGTCCTGTCAAAGAAAGAAACATAGCGTCTGAAGAAACAAAGACTTCTAATCATTGTTTGAAAAGTGAAAATGATGATACAATGGACAATGAACTCTTTGCCGATGACCCTATCCTGAGCGAAAAGAGTACTGCATTGGACAATAGTCCTTATGACTATCCCCTCAGTCATATTTCTCAGGCAAAAGATGATCTCAATTTTTTCGGTAATGTTTGTGAAGACAAAGAAGGCAGTGACCTACTGTATTATGGGTGGGCAGATGATATTGGCAATTTTGAGGATGTTGACAGGATGTTCAGGTTGTCCAAAATTTGTCCGTTAACTAGAATTGTTTTGTTCATTTTTAATGATTTGAATTTATGCCCAATAAGCTAGCGGAAATTTTCTTCACAAAGGCTCATATGCCTACTTTTATGTTATTCCGGACTTTTACTTTCCTCCATGAATTTTAGTGGATGTGCATGCATAGTTGACTGTAAATATGTTTAAACTTGCAGAAGTTGTGATGCAACATTTGGGCTGGAGAGTCTTAGTAATGAAGATGCGTTGTGCTGGTTTCCGTCTTCCCAATGTAATGATGGATCTGAAGATGAAATTAAGATGAGTTCAAAGTTTTCCACCTCTGAGACAGGTGCATTAATCGGTGCTTCTGAACAGCCACTAGCTTCAGCACTAAACAGTTCATTGAATGATTCTGAAAGGAAAAGCTTTGTTACTAGTGACAAAACAAATTCAAGGATTATCACTGCTGTTGACCAGTCGGCTTCAAGCCCTGTACTATTTTTCAATGGTTCAGATGCAAAATCTGTAAGTAGAGATGACCACTTTTACATGCCATATTGCCAATGATGGCCTATTTTCCTAGTAGTATATTTTTCAACCTTAATTCTAGAATTGCTATGTTCTGATTAATAACTATTGGGTACTGTGAGTAACTTTTAAAGACTTTTCTGAGTCTAATTGCTGTGTGCAATATTTTTACCACCATTGCTATTGTTGCTAATGATGCTCACTGGAATCCCGTATTCAGATTCCCTATGCAGTTCTAACCGTTTGCCCATACTTTGATACATGCATTGAAAACTTGTGTTGCGATTTGCTATATACTCATGAATCAAATGGCTGATTTCACATCTCAAGTTCTTGCATTCTTTACTCAGAAAAAGAGGACTTCTTTTATTGACGGCTCTGCATGTAACAGGTAAACTGGCAGAAAAAGCAAGCAAAGCATCAAAATCAATCAGCTGTGAAGAGAAAGGATCGAAAGATGGAAAATGGTTGCTTTTTCCATCACAATAGCACCGTGAATCTGGATATGAAGCATTTATTTGGGGGTTCATCCCACCAACCTTTACCAACTCCAGGTAGTCAGCAGCATAATCAAACTGTGGGACCTCAGTCTTTGAATTACACACAGATGCCTATCCCATATGTGGATATGGATTACAGTCATTCCGCAGATCAAATTTCAGCATGTCCAACTCAATCTGACACCAAATCAGGAAACAGTACCCATCTATCTGCTTCTTTAAAGGAGTCATCGTATGCATCAAATCAAGTGGAGTCCGTTAAAAGTTTTTATAATTCAAAACTTGAGAATTCAGTCAGAACGTTTAATGATAATACTGATAAGGAGCTTCTTCCGCAAGAGTTACAGCTTTCATTTCCCGGCAACACTAAAGAAGCTAATATTGCTGGTCAATCAGTGTTGCATGGTTCAGTTACACTTCAGAAACAAGCTGGCTCTTCTGCATATGATTTTGAAGGCCACAGTGAAATTGAAGGATTTTCAGCAGGATTGCAGGGGGAAATTGATTCTTCAAATGCACAGGAGAGTTCGTGCGTGAGTTCTGTATTTGATGACATCTCCCTTGAGGCAACTAGTTTTCGGCAGCTTCAATTGGTCATGGAACGGGTGTGTATTTATGCCACTAGGATTCTCATATATTGCATTTTGCTCAGCATGTGTTATCTTCTGACAAACATATATTTTTCAAATCTTTTAGCATTTGGATCAGATAATGGACGTTATTGATCCACTTGCATATAGACATGTAGAGTTAAATATATGGATGTTAATGCATGGTATTAATCCCATTGACGAGGGTTCTCACATACACTTATACACTGCACTTCTATATTTATTCATATACTTGTGTGGAATTTAGTGGGCTGATTCTTCTTGACATCAGTTGGATATTAGGACAAAACTGTGCATAAGGGATAGTCTCTATCGGTTAGCTAGGAGTGCTGAACAAAGACATAACTGTGCGAATGCAAATGGTGGCAACAGCGATGGTAGACAAACAAGCAGCTCAGCTGCAGCTGACAAACCGGACAAGTATATCCCCTTCTCTTGTGTTGTCTTATAAATGTTGTATACGTGTGATGTTTAAGTTTGCGATCTTTGAAAGATTTTCTCATATCCTAATCTTTTCCTTTTCTTCACTTGTTTATTGAATTGTATCTGCTTCCAGGGCTGTTGGGTTCATGGATGTTGAAACCAACACAAATCCCATCGATCGATCTATTGCACATTTGTTGTTTCATAGGCCCTCAGATCCATCACTAGTCTCTAATAGTGATGCATTGTCTCTCAAGTCACAGGCCATGGTAAGCTCTGTAAGAGTTTGTTCCGTAACAACGATTCATAATGTATCATGATATTTAAATATTCTAGGAATTTGAAAAATGCCAGGTTCGTGGGTCTGCTGCAAGTTCAGCTTTGATTACCAAGGGTGAGGTTTGCCTAGACGAAAATGCCGACGACGCTGATAAATTCGCATTAGTGACTCTTGACAACAGATAAGAGAATGCAATGTGCACCTCGTTTAAGAACTATGTATTCCTCTATTCGTAGGTACTTTGAATGTAAAAAAGATTTGACTGTAACAGTTTCTCTTATTCGAATCAATGATTATTGTAGTATCATCGGCTCCTGGAACAGATGCCAGGTTAATTGTCCCACGTTGGTAATAAAAGAAACCGACGTGGGGTTTATATGTATATCGACTTTTCCACCCTTTAAGTTAATTTAAGAGGTTGGTTCTTTCATAAGATCTGTAAGTTCTCGTGTCACGCCAACGGTGACATGAGTATTGTAGTGTCTGCACGCAAGTAGCCTATCGATGCTTAAGCTGTAAAGCGTGATAAAATGTTACAATTTAATTATCTCACATCGGTGATATGGAGTTTATAAGTCTATAAACTCTAGCTTTTAGGTTGGTTCCTTCGTAAGACTTGATTTTCATTTGCTGCAGATTAATCATTGTAATGCCAGGGGGTTCTAATGTGTATGTTGGTGTATGTCGGTGGAAAACGATGGTTAATGGAGGAGTATGGTTTCATTTATGCGTGAGATTGTCATGGCAACGAACCCGAGTTTGGTGCCGGATTTATTTTGTTTTTAACGTCTTTATATTGTTGTTCCTTTCAGTGCATACTAACCAAATTTCAAATTATTAAATACATAGATTTAAGTAATAATTAAAAAATTAAAACAGTTTACTTTAATTATAAAATTTTTATATTTTCATATCTTTGTTATTAAAAGTAATTGATTTAATTTTATAAATTAATCAAATTTTATAAATTATAAAAATAATCTCATTATTAGTTAAAAATAAGGTTCCTTATTATTAGATAAATGAATTGTTATTGTAATTAAATTTTATAAATTATAGTTAATTAATTTTATTTAATCAAAATTTAGTTTTTTTAATAGATAAAATAGTTCCTCCTTAATTCTGTTTTAAAATTTTCAATTTCATTTAATATTTATTATATATAAATTTTATAAAGATTTTAACATTAATTAAACCTCCAAATATGTAAATCTTTTAATTTACTGATTTAATTATATTTAACGTATTCACTTTTTTTATAGTTATCTAATTACTTCAAATTACAACGTAAAAGTTTGCAAGTTTCAACTCCTGTACCTTCGCTATGATCTATTTTAGTAACCCAACCGATACATAAGTTGAACCGAGGACCATAAGTAAATTTCCTGTTCATGTTCTAGTCGGATGGTTTCTTCAAGAGAAAAAAGGAAAATGAGTGATGCAATGAAAGTTACAAGAGGGATCACACAAAACTAAAGGCTAAATTATGAACCAACAACAAACATACATCCTAACAAACACTTTTTGGTATGTTCCCACGATATGCCCTAACATCCGCCACTTTTAAGGTACAGAAAACAAGTTAAAGTTACTGTTTTTCAAAACTAATGAACAAAGATCCTGAAACACGATACCTTTGCTTGCCAAACTAATCGAACTGCTGTCTAAGCTGCATCTCAGTCTCACTTTTCCAAGTAGCATGAGTCGACTGACCCTTCATACGCTTGGTTTTTTCCTTGTCTTTGATGGTTGATCCTTTCTTCTTCGACTCCTGCATTCCATCAGTTCGAGGGCGATCTCCACAAACAGGGCACACCATTCCCCGTGCGTTGGAAAATGTTTTCGGTACTCCACATTGTAAGCACATTCTGTCAATATGTTTTGAGGAAAAAAAATCAAAACCTCTTCGGCAGATACAAGCAGTACACAAGAAACCAAAACCTTATTCGACCTAAACAGACGATTTGGTTAACCAAAATCTAGATAAGAATTCTCATATGGGCTTTGCATTATGAATGTAGTAACTTTTCTTTCCTAAATCAATGCCAAGATCTGCTGTTTTGCACTATAATATCTACTCTCAAGTCCAATCTTACATAACAGAGCAGAATAACAAGGACAACGAAAACAACATCAGGAAGAAATCTCAAGTGAGAAACAAGAAGAGATAGGCCAAGCATGAACGACACTCACAACCACAGCAGCAACAACAGTCATACCTACTTCACAATGTAAACAACTAAATGTTGATTTTAATAGTATACCATGAAAAATGTAAATCTAAAATCATAAAATATGGAACCGGATGTCCTTGAATTGTTTGAAAGAACAAGACTGCATACCTTAGTAGCTCTGCAGCATCCTCTGCACTAGGATTGGATGCAGTTGGTGCAAGCTTTCGACCGTCATTTTTCGTGTCTGGTGCCGACAGCATTGGAGGTTGGTTTGCCTCAACGTCACTTCTTACTCGCTCACGAATCCCGACAAGTTGAGGCTTACTCTCCATTACAGCTCCTACATTAATTTATAATTACCAAGGTTAAAACGGCCAAAAGACCAGTGTATTTTCCGTGAACAAAGTAAAAATCTTATCACCATTCCCACACTGTGTTAATCATCTTAGTATATCTCTCACTACGAAAGACTTTATCACGTGCAGAATATTTCAACCTATCTGCGTATTGGTTGGGTTTAAAACAGAAAATAAATAAAAGAGAGCAGAAAAAAGATGACGAGGAAACAGTTGCCTTATCCCAAATTTTTTAAGATCTTTTTGCTTTAAGTTTAGCATCTGAGCCTTTAGTAGTCAGCAAACTCATGCTTCAACTGCTGCATTTTGTACATTAAGTTTCTGATACGAATATTAAATAAACTGTTAGGAAAGTCTAATGCAGAACCAATGATAAGACTCTACTATTGTATTTAAATTATATTATCATTTATATAAATATTAAAGAAAGCTAAACTAAAACTATGTTAATGGAATTAATAATTCTATTTGAATTCTCAACAAAAATAGTTCATTTATTTAAATTTCCAATATAGATTAAGAATTTGGATTCAAGGTTGAGCCATTTTAAGGATGAAGAATGACTATAAAATTCACTCTAATAAGGCACAAAAAGGAAAAGACTAATAACCAAGGAAAGAAAAAGGATAAAAACAAACAATGGGACATGCTTTATACTGAGGACAACTACCTAATGTGCACTTCTCATGAATTCATTTCCCAAGAACAGAAGTGCAAATGGAAGGAAAACATAAGATGGGACAGATAGTAGGATCTCCAACTCATTCCTTTTGGTTCTCGCCTTATAAACAGTACAGAGTGGTGAAAAACCAAGATCGCCAACAATACGGAATCAGTCAATCCGGAAACATTTTCAACAAAACGTTAACCAGAATCCACTGGTCGCATAAGATTCCTTAACAAACAATCAAAGAGAACATACACTCTTTTATTAACAAATTTAGAAGGGGAAGTAATCAAGGGTAATACCAGAAGGCAACTCCTTCTTGTCTGGGTTGCGATTCCTCCATCGACCAGCCCTCCCTCGATAACTATCAGTTGCTTTAGACTGCTGCTGCTGCTGCTCTTCCACGCAATTGTTGAGAAACTGAGGTGGCCCTGAAATCTTCACAAAAGATGATTCCTCTTGTAAGTAAAAACAAAACCTAAGAAAGAGAGAAATTGCGAAATTAAATTGAAAAGATCTCACTTCGGAAAATGCATCAACAGCCGAAGGGAGAACAGAGGACGAAAGAGGAGGAACCGTCGAGGTACGTTCTAACAGTACCGAACTTGTGGTGTAGTTGTACACATCATTGTTCCGTTCTTCTTCTTCTTCGTCATCTTGTTCATCTAGGTCGTCTGAATCATCAGCTAAAACTGATTCTTCTTCTTTTTCCTCAGAAGAAGAATATCCTTGAATCAGTGCTAAACTCATTCCTCTTCTTCTCCTCCTCCTCCTGCTATTATCTTCTGTCTCTGTTCATAGCTAAAACGCATCTATAATTCGAACCTCTCTTATGAATTGTTTTGATATTTAAAGAAATTATTTTTTATCAATTTATTAACAAAATCGTTTTGACTTTTGAAGTAAATAAGAAATTCTAAAGGGATTTTTCATTTTTTATTTTTTATATTTCGAATCTTTATTGAATTATGTACTCCATAAATAGTATTTATTAAAAAAAGGAAAAAGTAACCTAATAAATTACAAAACATAAAATATAATATAATATTTCATTATCTAAATTATAATTTTGGTGAAATTAAAAACAACAAAGCATTACATATGAATTTATTTAAATTTTAATAAATTTTGAGAAAATTTTTGATACCTTCCACTAAATTCACGAAATGGAGGGCTAAATTTTATATTTTAATATTTAGGGTTATCTATTAATTTAGGCCATTAGAACTAGGGATCACATTAAGGTGATCTGGACTTAGCCCGACGTATGGGATGAACGGCCTACGACCCGACGAGCTAGTGGCTACCAAATGGCTCGTAGCCTGGCAAAATAATTTTTAAGTGTATTAAATACGGATAAAAAATCTCACATAGAACGATATTTCTTTCATCTCTCAAGTTTTTTGAACTTTTTTTTAAATTTTCTTTATTTTTGGATTACATAATAATTCTCTCCTATATTTAACCTAAGCAACTTAGACTAGTAATTTGATTGTTTTCTTGTACACGTCTTTTTTTCTAATTTGTGCATTTATTGACATTTTTATATCCTTTTATTGTTAATATTTACCATATTCTATATACAAATTTTATATTTTTATTGTTTTATATAGACAAATTTATTTATACTTCATATCATCATCATTAAAACCCACCTCTTTAACTGTTAAAATTACATACTATTGAACGCATCTCCACTAAGCTCTCACCTGAGTGCTATGGTTAGAGATCATACAAAATTTGTGGGGAGTTTGGTTCTTTCAAGATTAGACATTACGTATGCTTCACCACGTTTGTTAATTAAATTAATTGTCTAAAGATCTTATCTTACAAAAGAGATGATCCAATAAAAAACAGCCAATTTAATAATCTAGCATTTACCAATTGAGAAATTAAAAAATAACATAATTTATTCGTTGTAAAGGGGCTAATAAATTAAAACCTAAACTTTAAAATTTTTTTAATTTTAATATTAATCCTTTCAAAATTTTCAATTTAATAATTAACATTTTAAAAATTATATTAACTGGATTAAAATTATTTTATAAACATCCATTTATTATCTATGTTTACGAAAACCTTACAATTTTTCAACGAAATAATCACTAAAATAAAATTTTCAAAAATTCAACTAAAATTTAAAAAATCTCTTACGAAACTATATGTTAAATTTTATCTTTATCTAAATAATATCAATTTATTCAAGTAAACTAAGAACATTGCATTTTATCTGTATCTACATAATATCAATTTAATCATAAAATGATTCTCGTCCTACGAACACCATATTTTAGTTATATCTCATCTATAACATTATTATATAAATAAAATAAATAAACCTACAAGACCTTAGGGCTAAGACGAATTTTGATTAATGTAAACCAAAACACACAAAACACATTCAACATTAGTTGTCTAAAAATTAAGAGAAACGACAGTTATTTGCAATATTAGATAACTTGCAAATAATGTAAAATAAAATAAAATAGTTTCTTTTTTTCCTATAATTACTACCACCAAAAAGCATTATTTATATGGTAAGTAGATAATAGGTGTTTAGACACATACGATACAATACAAATCCCACAAAAGCAGAGCCAATGGGCGGACTTTTAGACCTTGCTTCCCTCCTAGGAATTTCGAGGAACAGGTGCCAGACAATAAACACCTAGCCAGTTCAGATTTTTCAGCTGACTGAACCTGACTTACATCAGTTTATATATTCTACCCACCATAAGTCGAGACTCAAATGCAGTTCACTTTCAAAGATCAATATGAAGAAAATGGCAGACTGGAGCATAAAATCAAGAGTTGATACCTGACCGGAAAGAGTTCGGTGCATGAAATATTCACAAGGAGCTAAGCAGCACACCATACGGATGAAAACCAAAAACAAAAAAAAAACATACATCAATCCATATTGTAATCATGCAACTCAATGTGCACCTCTTGGAAATTTGACTGCAAGCCAGCAACACTGCTTGGCAGCTATCATCAGTATCAAGATCGTTGGTCGGTACAACTACCAACCTGACCCCATCAAGAAAGGCAGCAACAGCCAGCTACAGGTGATTATTCACTAGAACTTTGCAAAAGTTACCCACGAACCCATGAATCATACAAACAACAGGCATCGGCTACCGCCTTACACAGCCACAATCACGACCTTGTAATGCTACCCACTACATTTAAGCAACATAAATCAAACTTCATGTGTTGAGCAGTTTAATCAATGGCCCCAAATTAATCATTTAAAGGAACCTTTTACCCAATGAACACTGCAGGTGCGAAATTCAGAAACAGGATATTATGTATCATCTAAACTATCAGCATGACAACCATTGTGTAACAGGTCCACTTCATGCACAGCATCAGCTACGGGATAAAACTCATTCACCTCATCTCCATCTTAATACCAAACAGCAACTACAATCCCTTTTGAGGATCAATATCTTCAAAGTAAACAATTGCCAGAAGATAATCAAGTCAAAAACCAGACACCTGAATCTCAAAAGTGTTTTAGAAATCAAGAGTTTACTTTTGTCTTACCAATAGTCAGCTAATTTAGATAAATCATAATCACGATCAGATCTAAACCACCATCATGGATCTACAATTTACAAACAGCATTGACAGCTACAATATCAACAATATCAACATCTTGGCCATCTGCCCCATGCCAATCTTTTCAGGAGCACAGCTATAAAACCCAATAAATCATTTCATTATAATCAGGGACAGCAAACCATAAACCTCACTGATAACAATGCAAATTAAGAAATGGAGAACCAGAGAATATAAAAGTAAAAGGTAAACTTAGCCAAACGCAGGTTACAATCTCAAAATCTTTTAAGGAAAATGAGACCAACATAGTCCTTAGACGGCAGTACAATCTACACAAACATGCATAAAGTTCAAATATCATGTTTAAGACCAACAAATTCCGGTCCTACCAAACTAGTGCTTAAATTCTGAAGGACATGCCTATGCTGATCAAAATCCAAGAAAGCAACATGGCCACGCTCTAGTCATGCCTTCTGATACCCCCATACAACCTTGATTTTAGGCCTACAAAATTAACAAGTATGCAGATAAGCAACCGATTCATGATGTAGACGTGCAAGTTTTAGGGATACTACTTACATCAACATCTGAATTTCGTGGGGATTGGCTATATGATGCTGCACGCCGACCTTGTGGAGAAGCACTTCGAGGAGTTGGAGACCGTCCGTCACGGCTGCGTCTAATTGGACTTTCACCCCTTAAAGGAGAATCCTTGGCTGGGGAAGGACTCCGACGTGGACTAGGGCTACGCCGAACAGGGGAGGCACTTCAATACCGAGCAAGAACAAAAGCCATAATGAAAGTTACAACAAAATGAAAGGGTCACCAAAGAGAACATCTTGATACAAAAATTTAAGTCCAAAGTAAATCAACATGACATGATTTATTCACAAACTACCATACCTATCAACAGATCGACTGCGGCTCCGCCTCTCATCGTCATAACGGCCTTTGCCACGGTCTTTGGAGTATTCAGGACTTACACTGTAAGTCCTACTCCGCCGACGTGAGTCTCTATCCCTCCCACGATATCTCTCACGCTCATACCTCTCAACACTTCTGCTGCGACTCCGCTTCTTGTAGTCCCTATCTCTGTAGTGATCATCCCGATGCCTAGCAACAGCATAAGCAATTACAAAGCACATAAAGGAACAAAAGGAAAATGGCAAACTATATATCTATTGATAATTATTGTTAAGTTAAAAAAAAGCATGGGTGTTTTTACATAGAACAACTCAAGAATCTTGGAAATAAGAAGACAAATAATTTTGACAAGTTAAATGAAAAATAACCTTAATTTTTTTAAGAAGGAAGGAGAACAAACTAATGCCTCCAAAGACAGGAATTAACAAAACCAACCAACACAATAAGGCACAACGGTATTCTACCCAAAATCCAATTATCTGACTTCACATTAGCGGCAAGCACTTTAAAAGAATTATATACAAAAGGCACAAAGTGGCCAACATCTATGCATCAGACTAACTGGCCAACCCACAAAATTTTAAAATTATAACAATTTCTTCTGCAAAATTACATAGAATGGTGAAAGTTACATCCTTCTTCAAACTACCAACTACAAAATAAAATATACATACCTCCTTCTAGGACTGCGACTTCTAGATCTGTTCCTTGATCTTGGAACCGGCTCAATGATCCTACCTTTATGACTGAGAAAAATTAAATTATTACAACTTATAAAAACCTTTATTGGGACTGCATAAGAACACAGCCTGTCACAAGCTCTAAATAATTAAGCACAATCTTCAAACTTACATCCTCTCAGCATTTGGTCCATACTTGGCAAATTGGACTGTTATTTCCCGGCCATCCACTACACGGCCTGAAGAAAACATTCACATATTAGCAGCTGACACCATAGGAATGCAAATACCGAATGTGAGGAAAATATCATACCATCTAGCCTCTCAACAGCCTTTTGTGCCTCATCTGCATACTTGTAGCGTACAAAGGCAAACCCCCGAGAGTCACCAGTCCTAAGTAATAAAATGAACCCAAAATCATTTTAGTATGCAGTACAAGGAACTCAGACACATCAAACTCCAAGGAACCAATATCACCTGTTACTTAATGAATAAATGTTAACTCTCACTCTGAAAACGCATACCTTGACCAATTTATCACCATTCATATCTCCCACTTGGTGAGCAACACTAGAAGAAGATGACAATCTTGTATTTAATTGCTATACCACTTCAACAACCACAATGACCGGAACTTTAAGTTGTGGGAAAAAGTTCAAACGAGCATTAATGATTTCATTTTGTAATCCAACCGACAATAAGTTGAAACCAAATACCCATTACTTTATCGTTTCAAGAACACCTTGTATCATGTCTTATAAGTACATAGTTCCAAGACTCTTAAAGCAGTGACAAAATCAATAAAAGCAAAAAATCTTCACAAGGACAAGAAAGAGTACACAGAAGGAATAAGAACCTTCGATCTCTAGGGATGAAAATGTCGACGACCTTCCCGTACTTGTCAAAAAGCGGAAAAAGATCATCAGCGGTTGTACCTAAGAAAAAATTGTTACCAAAGACATCATAATTCACAGTCAGCAAACCCAATCCATAAATACATGTCATTAAACGCACGTTTACATATGTAATCGCAGAAACATGCACCCAGAGTATGAGAGAGAGGTGGGCTTACGAAAAGTGATGTTCAGGACGAGAAGAGAGTATGTATCGGTGATATCCGGAGGGCCTGACCTCCCGAAATGAGACATGGCTGCTTGCGATAAGAAATTCGGGAATTAGGGTTTCAACGGGTTATCGACAATTTTGAGGAACAAGTTTCTTGAGTTCCACTGTCGATTTATCCCGTCCCCGTTAAATGACTAGGGTTTGGTGAACTATATAGAGAATTAGACATAAGAAAGACTCTAATTTCGTTATTGCCACTGAACTTTCCAGAGAAATAGAGAATTGGGCCCCCCTCCTGCTGTCTCTTTGTTTAATATGTTAATTAAATAAAATAAATATAAAAGTGTACTCAATTTTACTATTATAATCGAACTAAAAAATGAAAATTAATATAACATAATATTAATATTCCGTAAATATTACTAGCGCGACTTATTATATAAGATAAAAATTTTAAATATTTATACTTTATATTTAATTAAGTAATTAAAATTTAGATATAGAAATAAATGGGAATTAGGTGAAATTTTGAAAGGTACTAAATTTATATTTTAAGAAATATATTTTAAAGCTCAATTTAAATACATTATAAAAGCTTCATAATAAAATTATCTCTTTTTTAAAAAATAATATTAACTTTTAAAGTTATGAAATATTGTATAAGTGTTGTCCATGATAAAATTCTATTTTTATATTATAACTTGTATGTAATATTAATTTAATTTATTAAAAAAATTAAGCCAGCAAATGTGATATTTTTTAATTTTAGAAAGATTTTTACTTTTGTGTGTCGTTTAATAATATTATTATTATTGTTTTTGTTTTTGTTCATAATTTAGCATATTAAATATGTAAACAATTAATTTTAAAATTTTTAAAGCGATCACTCTATATAAAATAAATATTTTGAAAGTCTTTTTTCAATATTCTTAAAATTACAGTGAACTAATATATTAACATATTATGTTTTTAACTAAACTAAATAAATATTTGACTTGCAATTTTCAATAACTAAAATTAAATGAAATAAATTCAAACACAATTTTGAACTTTTAAAAAAATAAATCAAATTAACCCATAGTTTTATTATTATAAGATTAAACAAATTGTCCATTAAAATTTTACAAAATGACTAATTTGACGTATCTTATTTTATATAATATTAAGTTAGACTTTAGCATTAACAAATAGTACTTATTGCAACTTCAATCCTTGTCATATTAACTAATTAAATATGATAATAAAATCTAAGACTAATTTTGATATGTCCATATTAAAATGTAAATATCATACCGAATTAGATGTAAATAAATTTTGATATTACGTAATACGTAAAAATTGAATATGTAATAAATATTATTTTTTAACGTTAAAGCATAGTTTGATTTAAAATTTTGAATAGTGATAAATATTATTTTTAACGTTAAAGCATAATTTGATTTCATATATAATAAAGGGTTTAATCATAATTTTTATGTAAACCATTAACAATAATTCGCACATTTGACCTTCTTAATTTTAAGAGTCCGATCTATTATAAATGGCCCAAGTTGATGTAACTAAATATTATCTTAGTTAAATATTCCTTAATCATAATACTAAAATGACATCGTATTAACTCTTCTTTGATCGAGATTTATATTGCTCGAACTTAAATCTTAATACTGTTTTTCTTTAAATTAGGAAAATTTTCAAGTTTATAATCTGATTAAGATATATTAGATAAATTATAAATTTTACCGAGGCCAAATAATAAAAAATCTAAAAAAAACTTTCTTTAATAGATCTTTATCATTAGATAAAAGATTGCTATAATTCAATTATCTTATTATATTATAATGATCATTGCAAACTTTGACTAAAAATTACAAAAATTGTTTTTTCTTACAACCTAATAATCATTGTAAAGAAGTTAAAAAATAAAAAATATTTTCAAATAACATTTTATAATCTTTAAGAATAAATTATTACAGTCAAAGACTAGGGATGTAATCCAATAGCCCGCACGCCAGAGTTGGCTAGTCCTTCCTTATAATTTTTTTTAAAGTTACAAAACGACATTTCATGTTTTTTTTAAGTTACAAAATGATGTTATTTTATTGTTCCGGTCGAGTTACAGGTAAGCCTAACTTTACCTGACCTGTGCTCTGTAGACCTCAACTTATGGTCTAGTCAGGCCGAACTATTTTAACCCGTGATCCTTTCAATTAGGTCTAAAATCGAGTCAAGTCGATCCAAAATTGATACCCTTATATATTAGATAATTTAATGTGTTTCCACTTCTTCTTACACTAGTTAATGAGGTTGATTCGAGGTAGGACGTCAATTAGATTTGAGCCCTCAAGTTTAATGAAATAAGTTTGAGTTGATTGAATTTTAGGTTAGATTTTGGGCCTGATCTTTTCAAAAAATTAGGTCTTACGTTTGCTTCGAAATGGGATTGCCAAGTTTAGTTCAATTCAAGACTTGACAATTATAAAAAGTACAACATTACTTTAAAAAAAATGATATCATTTTTTAATTTTAAAAATGGGTTGACCTCCGGCTCTAGTTCAGCTGCATCTGATTGACAAGCCTAAGTCTCAATAGAAACTATTAAGCTTTAGATCGCCCGGTCTAGTCCAACCTACTATCGTTTAGTTTTTAGAAATATTTAATTAAAATTTCATTCAAATTTTATGAGAATTTTACAATTGGATCCCAACTAGAATTTCTACATATATACAATATAAACCTAACCAAATTTGAAGTCGAGTTGAAAAAAAAAAGAGTTTAGTATATGTCATACCTAATTCAACCTATTCTTATAAAAAGGCAAAATCTAATTGAGCCAACCCAACATGTCACAATTTGAAATTAACGAATACGATCAAAATTGTTCGAGTTTCTAGTTGAACTCAAAATTGTTTATTTAAAAAAATTCATAATTTAGGCTAAGTTGAATCTAAAAGCTAACGCGTTGTTAAGCCTACCTGTTAATTATTTTTATTAATATTTTAAAAATTAAATCCGAAATTAAATTAATAAGATAAGAGATTTAAAATTAAAAAGTTTAACTAATATCAAATTATTATAGAACTGATAAAAAACTAATTTAAAATATAATTAAAAACACTGTTCTCATCTATTAAGATTTTGAAGTTTATTTGAAAAAATTATTAAATTAAAATTAATTATAAAAATTGACTATTTTAAAAAAGCTAATTATTATTTAGTAAACTTATCAATTTTTAAAAATAAACATTATTTATAGTAATAACTCTCGATTGCGTATTAGAACAAAAAATATGTTAGAAAATAAATTAAAATAAATTAATCAAAAAATAAAAATAAAATTAAAAAAATCAATTTAAATTTTTTACCGATGGAGCTAAAGCAAACTGTTTGGGTCCTTTTCAGATTTCTTTTTGTTAAACTAATAAAAAAATTAGTATAAGTTGAAATAACATTCCTCATAATTATTTATGTCGTGCCAATTTGGATGGCATGCTGCTGGCAGTCGCGGTCACATGCGAAACGATCCGCTCAATCTGCGGAAGGCATTGTTTGTGCTCTCTCTCTCTCTAGTCGCTTCTCTACACTTGCCACCTCAGCTCTCTCTCTCTCTCCATCTGTCTCTCTTTTCTTGAAGAAATACAAAAACCCTTACTCTTTTCAGAAAATTAAAATGAAATCTTCATTTTCATCCCATTAATTTAATTACCAATCCG
>JANIIA010000191.1:2448077-2494090 GCA_027478495.1 Erythroxylum alaternifolium | reverse complement strand
TTTCTTTTTCAGTGCTGTTTAGGTTCAAATTACTGTTAAAAAAGTTTGTGTACAGCCATATGAAAATTTGGATGTTGTAGGATATCTGTTTAACTTTTTTCTTATGAAATTGATGATCTTTGAAAACTGGTAACTGAACTGAGAACATACCTTGTCTTCAAATAGTAGGAGCACCAAACTAACCAACAACTTAAATTAGGAAAGGATATATGTTAGACCACTCAGATTCTTCATTTGTGAGGTTGATGACTAGTTACTACCTTTATGATCAAGATCTAGATTACAAATTTCTTATTAAAATTCTGGAATTGACTCATATTAGCTTTTGTTCTAAATGACATACTAGTTTTACTGATTATGGACAGAGGTTTTAAACATGGTGGAAAATGTCTGAAATGCCACTTTAATAGGTAACAGTGCCACTGGACCCATTGCTGGAGGAGTTGCTGCTGGTGCTGCTCTGCTATTTGCTGTCCCTGCACTTGCAGTTGCATATTGGCGACGAAGAAAACCACAGGATCATTTCTTTGATGTACCTGGTTAGTTTTTTTCCTTAAAATTTTCACAAAAGGTAAGTTTCCAATTAATAGTGTTGTTGATACTAATAGCATGCATTATGTTGTTGCAGCTGAAGAGGATCCAGAAGTTCATCTTGGACAGCTTAAAAGGTTTTCTCTGCGTGAGCTACAAGTTGCAACAGATAGTTTTAGCAATAAACACATTTTGGGTAGAGGAGGATTTGGAAAAGTCTATAAAGGACGCTTAGCTGACGGCTCTCTTGTGGCAGTAAAAAGACTAAAGGAGGAACGTACGCAGGGTGGGGAACTGCAGTTCCAAACCGAGGTAGAAATGATCAGTCTGGCTGTTCATCGGAATTTGCTCCGTCTACGTGGCTTTTGCATGACTCCCACAGAACGGTTGCTTGTGTATCCGTACATGGTTAATGGAAGTGTGGCATCATGTTTAAGAGGTACATTTTGTGTCCTTGTCCACTTCAAGTTCTTCTCTCAAAATTTCAATTTCCAGTAACAATTTCATATTTACCTTGAAGCTCTTCAAAACTTGAAAATAGCTGTCTTTCATCAATTTAAACTTCCTTGTTCTTTCCCTTCCTATGTGTCTTTCTCAAAGTTTTATATAATCAATCAGTGATTTCATCTTTACCTTGCAGCTGTTTCCTACCTGAAAGTATTTCTTGTTATCAAGTTTAAATTGGCTAAACTTATAAGCTGACTTTTTAGGCAAATTCATGTGTTGCATGTATTTATGAGAAATTACGCTCTTAATACATGGAAGTCTGGAAACCTTTAAAAAGTTCTGAAATCGCCTTCAACTCTTAATGAGTAACTGATGGTCTTTGGTTATTGTCTATATGATAAATTACCACAGAGCGTCAAGAATCCCAACCTCCACTTAATTGGCCTATAAGGAAGCGAATTGCATTAGGGGCTGCTCGGGGTCTGGCTTATTTGCACGATCATTGTGATCCTAAAATTATTCACCGTGATGTGAAAGCTGCAAATATATTGTTGGACGAGGAATACGAAGCAGTTGTCGGTGACTTTGGGTTGGCGAAACTCATGGATTACAAAGATACTCATGTTACAACTGCAGTACGCGGCACCATTGGACATATAGCACCTGAGTATTTGTCAACAGGCAAGTCTTCTGAGAAGACTGATGTTTTTGGCTATGGTGTCATGCTTCTTGAACTTATCACCGGGCAGAGGGCTTTTGATCTCGCTAGACTTGCAAATGATGACGACGTTATGTTACTTGATTGGGTATGTTTCCCCTTCTTTTTCTTGTGTTGCATCAATAGTTCATTTAAGCATTGGTTATCGAAACATACTTGGTTCGTTATTTGTGTTTTGCAGTTATTTTTTAAATGAAAAAATGTCTTGATCAGGTACAACACCTGAAGATAACATCAGAAAATTTTTAACAGATTGTAGGCTTACAAGTGTTGATATTAAGGGTTTTAGGCAAGGAAATATTTGACAGTAAAATAACAAATCATCTGAGGCTTGTAACACAAGATTTATGAGTTTTTCTTGTTAATGCAAAACCTTGCTTAATAAACCAGCCATTCCCTTGAAAGTTTTCTTCACTGCTTGATACCGTTCCTGAAATCAGGTAAAAGGTCTTCTCAAAGATAAGAAGTTGGAGGTCTTAGTTGACGCGGACCTGCAAGGTAATTACCTTGATGATGAGGTGGAGAAACTGATCCAAGTAGCTCTGCTGTGCACACAAGGTTCTCCAATGGAACGGCCCAAGATGTCAGAGGTGGTCAGGATGCTGGAAGGTGACGGTCTGGCAGAAAGATGGGAGGAGTGGCAGAAAGAGGAGTTGTTCCGGCAAGAATTCAGCCATCCTCACCCCAACACCACCTGGATTGTTGATTCCACTTCACACATCCCTCCGGACGAATTGTCCGGTCCCAGATGATGCTTCCCGTCCATCTTGTGTTTGAATTGTGCATATAGCTTTTTGTTTCTTTCCCTTTTCACCTTGTTTTTGCACTCTTTTCATATTCTTCCAATGTTTAGTTTATGTTCAATGTTGGAGTTGCTTAGTGATACTGTAACTTCTATAGGGCGTATATGTATTTGAAGTTAAGGTGCTAAGCAAAGACGGCCCTAACACTTAACAGCCTTAGCCACCTTGTCATTTTTATGTACTGATAAATAAATAGATATATATTTTTTGTGTCTGCAGGCTCTTCACTTATTCTTTTAATCACCCAACCTGTTGTTTTTTGAGAAATTAAATAATATTAGTAAAGGTAAGAGGAGAATTACAAGTCACCCAACCTGTTATGATTTTCTTCCTTCGCTTTTTGGATTTGATAAAGAGATGTCATCAACGTCATATTAATTAGGGTTAGCAAAAGGCCCGGGTCAGCCTACAAAATAACATCCGTCATTACACCAAGTCTGAAATTTTACAATAAAGCGGAGTTTGGGAAAGTTTGATAGTACGCAGTCTTATCCTTACAGAGTAGAGAGGTTATTTTCGGTAGATCCACATGTAAATGTGACAATGAAAAAAATGATACAGCTTAAAAGAATAAATATGTAAAATTAACACGCTTAAAAAGTATGTAAATAAAATTAAAACAATTGAATAAATAAATAGGATAAAACAGAATAAAAGAAAATATTGATGTATCAACTTATAAAAAATGATGCAGATTAAAAGAGTAGCTTGCAAAATAACATTATTTTCAATAATTTGAATAAATTTGGGCCCAAATTGAGTTGTGTAGCTCGTGTTTGATTGAATTTTAAATTGATTTGAGTCATGTTGAAGGAGGATTGATTTGGGTTGGGTCAATATCAAGTTTGTTTTAACCCAATTTATTATCTTTTTAATACTAAAACTCTTATGAATTGGAAGTGAAATAATTAAAGTGATAATGGCTTTAAAATTTTTTTAAGATTTTTGTTATCTTTTAATGCCTAAGGATGATATATAGTAATGAGTTGATTTCAATTCGAAATCTATTTTTTAAAACATATGAATTTTGAATAAAGGTATAAATTCAATTTAATTTTAAATTAATTATTTCAAATTTTACTTGTTTATTTATAATGGATTTGACTGAATTCATATTAAAATATCAATTTTGATGTATTTACATTTAGTTATTATTTTTATTTTATTTTACTTTATTATATATTATTACTTTTATTTTATCTATTATTATTTGTATTTATTCATATTTTAATTTTTAATTTTGTTAGCCCTTTTAGTATATATTTCTTATATATTTTTATTATCATTTTAATTCGTATTTTCGTTATTACTATTTATTTGTTTATATATATTTATTTGTTTTTATTGTTTTATTTTTAATTTTTCTTTTATGTGGCATTTATAAATGACTTCTTTATTAGTTAAGGGCCAAGTTGTGTACTATTAAATCTCCCTAAACCTCACGCATTAACATGATTTTTATTGGATGTTGTTGTTGTTGTTGTTATTGTTATTTAAATTAGACGGGTCTTATTCTTATAAGTGAATTTTATTATTTTTAGATAATTAAATTATGGTTAGAGACATTATCAAATCCCTAATATACATCCCGCTTTAACAAGTGTCACTGAAATGGGGCGCATAAGGTACTTTGCTATATGAAGCAAACTTAGGACACAACCTGATGACTCTGATATCAATAAGCTACTCAAAAAATAATTTGAAAGTAGGACATTATCAAATCTTAAATATCAACAATAGTGGTCTAATAGAAACTCCGCTGATTAGGTTAGAGGTATCATTTTTAATAGTTTGTGCATTACAACAAAATGTTTTCACAATTTCATATTTCAAATTATGTAAATAATTAAAAGATAATGTTTTGAAAATTGAAAATTAAAGTGAGTTATGAGACAAATTTTAACAATAAAATGTTATTGGAACACTTTAAATTATGTGAAAATTGCAAATTCTTAAGTTAAAATTAGAAGAAAAAATGTAGAAGTAGATTTAATAATGCACTTAAAAAGCATTGTTTCCAATCTTATAATTAAAGATGTCAAAATCGATCCGGCTTGTATTTTGACCTAAATTGACCTAGTCACGAGTTGAGGTACGGCCGGTCACGAGCTGGCTCGACCTATGACCCACTTTATTGACATTTCTACTTATAATAAAATTACATAATTTTTAGTACATAATATAAATTAGAAATAATTATTTATTAGAACTAAATATATGACTAATTTATAGTTATGGAACGAAATAAAATAAAATTTTAAAACAAAATAAAATATATAAAAACAATAAAATAATTATTTATTTTCAAAATAATTAAATCCATTAACTTGAAATTAAAAAATGGTTTGAAAGTTTGAAATAAATAATAATTAACTGATTAAAAAAAATTATATGGTTATTAATAATTACAAGGAATGTTTATTTAAAATATAATAAATAATAATAAAAATTAAAAATAATGGTTAAATTGAAATCAATGATTAGAATATAATAGGAAAGAAATGAGACCTCAAATTCTCCGACATAAGTGTGTGTCTTCTTCTTCGCAGGTGCTGTCTCAAAAAACATTAAATCCTCTAAGCTTGGAATGCTCCTATCATGAAGGCCAGGGAGAGAAAGAGGGAGGGGTTGATCTTTCTTGGATTTTTGTTTAATTAATTAATTGGAAGAAAGTGTCTGGGAAGGAGGGAAGGAAGGAAGGAAGGAGAGATGGAAAAAGTAATTCACAAGTTGAGGAATTTGGATGCGTACCCTAAGATCAACGATGATTTCTTCAGCCGTACACTCTCCGGTGGCGTTATCACCCTCGTTTCTTCTCTTGTTATGCTCTTCCTCTTCTTCTCTGAATTTAGTATGTTACTTCTCGTATGTTCTTTTTTTGTTGTTGCGTTTTTTGTGTTCTGTTTCATACTTGTTAGGAGTTTCTCTTTTCTTTTAATCGGTGTTATTTGTATGGAATATTTTAGTAAAGCATGTGTTTGTTTCTTTTTTGGTTAATTTTCTTGTGCAAATCTACTTTTTATGTGATATTTATACTCGAGCTTGAAAATTCGCAAAATTTCATCTTGAGGTGTCCCACATCAAAATTCCTACATGATTCATATAGTTTGCCCGTCATTAGGACATGGTTTTGCTGCTGAAATGACAAAAATGTTTGTGTTCTATGATGTGTTGAGGATTGTGCAAGGTGGTGATGAATGTATCATAGGGAGACGCCTCTAGAGATGCTTAAGGATTTGGTGTTCTTAACTGGATTCTCAAATTACTTTGTTTGTTTAACTTATGTTATGAGCCTTAAACTTTCATTGCTATTTCTTACCCTGTTACGAGATCGTAAATAGATTTATGTATGTCTTCTTGCTTCCAATTTATATTTGAATTGTTTTATCTTGATTTATCTTTTGTTATTTATTTGGAAGGATTATATTTGCACACCGTTACCGAGACAAAGCTTTCAGTGGATACTTCACGGGGTGAAACTTTTCAAATCAATGTAATTGTCTCAGTTCCTCTTTTCCCCTTGGTTATAAATATGGGAGAACAATTAAGTTTTCCCTCATCTATCTGGGTGATTATGATGTTCCACTATTGATGTTGCACATCTTGTTCCCAAAGATTAACTTTTCTTTATAACAATTTTTATTTTCCAATGCTAAGAATTGTTTGGTTTAATTGATTTTGTCCTTTTCTCTTTATTTTTCTTAAATTCCGATTTTGCAGTTTGATGTCACTTTTCCAAGAGTTCCGTGCTCATTACTCAGTGTTGATACCATGGATATAAGTGGAGAGCAGCATCTTGATATAGTATGTATGCAAACATTCCCTTATAAAGTTAACAGAGCCATGATTTACTTGTTCACTTGGTAATTATGTTACTTTTCATGATCTTCAGCCATGTTTTCTATTTGCAGAGACACAACATAACCAAGAAAAGAATCAATCTTCATGGCGATGTAATAGAAGTCAGGCAGGATGGGATTGGTGCACCAAAGGTTAGTGGAGGAAGAAATGCTTCTCTCTCTCTCTCTCATGCACATTCTCCTTTAGAGATCATTCCTTCCTACTAAGTCAAGTAATACATGAAACTGACAACAACCTAGCTTTAAGATTTGATGGCATCATTTATTCAAATATTGTGCTGATTTTCCCACTTCACGTGCTTGTGATACTTATCCATCTAGTTAATTCTATGCCACTCAAACGCACGTGTTTGTATAAATTTTGATTTGTAAGATGGTTACTATTATTCCCTCTTAAGCTCTCTTAATTGCACCCAATTCACCATCAACTAGACTGCCTAACTCCGAGTGACAGCAGGATAAAAAAGTTTGCTTATTAGTAAAGAGCTTTCCGCTTACTAGTCAAGTGGAAATGTAGCGCGCACAAGGTTAAAATGAATATGAATCCAATGGATCTAATTATTTGATCTCCATGTATGCTCTAAATCATCCTTTTTCTTTCTCAAATTGTTTTGAATTCTTGAAGTATTCTTTGCACATCACTTTTTTTCCCTGTTTCTTGTGTGGTGGATGAGCATCAACCAACTTGTTTTTCTTTGTTCAACAGATCGAGAAGCCTTTGCAGAGACATGGAGGTAGACTTGAACATGGGGAAACCTATTGTGGCTCATGTTTTGGTGCAGAAATGGTACGTTGAAGTTTGTCATCTGTTATGTGGATAAGTTAATATGTTTTTTTGAATCATGCAATAGTATTACATGATATAATTACTAGTGTAATGACCAAGATTTGAAAAAAGTTCTTTTCATTTTTATTGGGTTACAAATAGTTTCTACAACAACATTTTAGTTTTTCGTCTTTCTTGAATTTTGCCACTTCTCCAATGATTTATCCTGTGGTTTTTGTGTTTGTCCTAGCTGGTTTGGCATGGATATAGAGCTTTTTCTTTATGCTACATGCTGACTTGGAAATTTATTTTCAGAATGTTATCTGGATGCATGATATCCCATTTATTGAGATTGCATCTTCACTTCTCTGCCTGTATTTTGAAGTATAGGTTATATGCGGCCAGCTTGATGAACCTAATAATAGTCTGCTTTAAACCCCTGAAATTTCTTACAGTTTTTCTACTAGGGCCTATTGCATTCAATGTAATAGAAGAAAACTTCATAACCATTTGACATGATCAAATCATGAACTGATGCAGAACCATAGTTTGTGGAAATTTATATGAGAATTACTGTAAATTATGATGTAAGCAAAACATACCTGGCTGAGCTTCCTTGGATTCGCATTGTGACCTAGGTATACTTGAGATAAAAGTTTGGAATTCTATATCCACACGTAACTTAGTTTAGTCTTTCAATAAGTATTAAACTAAATTAAGTATAACACTCAAATTAGTGTACATTTGGCTACATGACCTTATTGCTGTTAGGTACAGCAAGCAACATTTTAGCATTTGAGAGCATATGGAAAAATAAACCGTTTCAAGTTTCTCCTATTGTTATGTAATATTTGTTTCTATGAATGAATGTGTTGCTTTCTCTCTGGCAGTCTGATGATGATTGCTGCAACTCCTGTGAAGAAGTTCGTGAAGCATACAGGAAAAGAGGGTGGGCCCTAACATATTCTGATTTGATAGATCAGGTTAGTCTTTGATAGGGGTTAGACACCACTTTTTCAAGTATTATCATTCAATTTAAAAATTTACTTTGGTGACCATATTTCTGCTGTTGATTTGCTGATTGTGTTATAGACGTTGACTCTGTGTCTGAACATTGTCATTCAGATTTCACTTGCTTACGTCAAGCTATTTTGATATTCTTGGTAACTGTAGATATTTTCTTCATATACTGTCAGAACTATATCAGTATGTCTTTCACGAACCTTTATGCCTTTACCTGGGAAGCTTATGTGGCTAAAATTTGGCATGATCAACTTTTTCCTAGCAAAAACGTAGAAATCCTTCCCATGTAGCACCATGACATCTGATCGTGTAAGTGCCAGATTCGGTTTAAAATGTCGAAGATTCTTCAGGAACCGTGATGCATGGAAGCTGGTTAAGTTCCTATACTAGAGCTTTTTTATTAGACCGAATTACAGGTGCTCTTGATCAGTTTCTTGGAATGGTTGTGTTTTCTGTCATTAGTGAGTATTGGACAGTTGCCATCATTCGTATAAATGATTTCTAGGTATTGGCGAAATGGGAATGTAGATGAACTTATACATTGTTCAGAAGTTTCGGATGCATCTTGTCATGGGCTTTCTTTGAAAACATGGAAACAACTTTTTGGATTTCATTTTTTTATATTTTTGGGATTTGTGGTAAGTCTTACCATGATAAGGGTGTGATTCTTATTGTCATATTGTTTTCGCATGAAATTGAAATCTTTCATCACCATTCTGTAGCATGGGTCTCCTTTCAAGTCAGTGGTCGATGACTGGTGATCAAAGACTAAGAAAGTTTAATATATGGCCACGGTCTATGTGACTTATCTTAATGTGATTTAGATGATTAAATAAGTTGGAGATTATCTGAAAACAAGTTGCAAGTTCAGTGGGAGATGATGGATTCCTGTTTAGGTCCCATACTACTCATTCATGTTGAATTGTAACTGAAACTCTAGTAAGACTTCAACTCCATCTTAAACAGCTAAAACCTAGACTTTCTCCTGTTATACTTTGACCAATATCTTATTTCAGGGGTTATCATCTGATCATGAGCTCTGAATGCTTTTTTGATTATAATATGAAGTCTGTTCGTTCCCTAGTTATTTAGGAGAAAGTTGCATCCTTGCACAGTTTAGTGAAGACTTGTGTTGTCTTTCCTGTCTTGCTACAGTGAGACATTTTGCTGGATTGGGAATATCTCGAGCGAAGTATTGATGATTTTAGTTGGACTACGCATACTCCATTTTGGTCCATTTCTTTTCAGACAAAGGAGTTATATGCCATTATCTTATTATTCCTAGGGTGTGCTATTGATTTAAGTGTTATTCTCCAGCAGCTATTTTGCTTTTGGCTTACAAGAAAAGTGTTTTACCTTATCTGTGAAAGTACAGTAGATAAATCTATTAGTTGAATGCTTTTGGAACCTTCTAAATAGAAGTATCTATTTAAAATTTTCTGAACCTTGTGTAACACTGAGTAGTGCAAACGAGAAGGCTTTATCCAAAAGATAAAAGAAGAAGAAGGCGAGGGATGCAGTATCTATGGAGCTTTGGAAGTTAATAAAGTGGCTGGCAACTTCCATTTTATACCCGGGAAAAGCTTCCATCACTCTCACTTTCAAGTTCATGATTTGCTAGCCTTGCAAAAAGATAGCTATAATGTAAGCACATATTGACATCCAATTCTTATTGTTATATTGAACCTTGATCGTTATTTTTATATTTTCCTCTTTGGAAATCGAACTTTATGACTATCATCTTACATTCGAATAAAATGATACAGGTCAGTCACAGGATAAACAGACTTTCATTTGGTGCCCACTTTCCAGGCGTTGTAAACCCTCTTGATGGGTAGTTCTTTTTTTACCTGTCTTCTCTTGTAGAACATTTTGTGCTCCAATGACTAATATCTTGGCATATTTTTCATGTTGACCAAAGTGAGTTTTGTGTATATGTATGTCATACATCTGAGTTTTAAATTTATCCTCTTCCAACGTGAGCTTCCTTAATATGATATAGTTGTTTTGCATTTTTTTCTTGTCTTTTTATGTCCCATGAACATACAGAAATTTTATCATTATCTTACATTTTTCAGGGCAGAAATGATGCATGTAAAACCAAATGGTATGCAGCAATATTTTATTAAGGTCTGTATTGTTGAACTTTCCTCTTCAAAGTGATATATTATTGACCCTATGGAACTATGCTAAATATTAGATGAATCTTCAACTTTTGCTTAAAAGAAAACAACTTGGACAATCAAATATGATAGTCTCAAACTATCTACGCTCCTTTCTTCCTTGCTTTTTTGGGCATCAGCTCATTGGGCTTTGCATGTATTGTTATATTCTTTTTTTGAACCAAATTGGATGCATTTGCATTTTTATGCAATGTAGTTTTCTACAGACGCGTCGTGTTTTTGATCTCTCTAATTCACCGCAGCGTTGGTCTAAATTGATTGGGCCGCATCTGTTTCGACAATAAAATAAATAAATCAAGGTAAATTTACTGTTTAACTCTGCAGGTGGTCCCAACCATATACACCAAAATTAAAGGTCACACTGTGAACTCAAATCAGGTATTGAACAGAAAATTTTGTTAATATATTTTCTGCTTTTTCATGTGGTTATCACTTGAAAGGTGTCTGCAATGGTGCTTTGCAGTACTCTGTAACAGAGCATTACAAGGACGCTGAATGGACGAACCCTGACGCTCCTTCTGGAGTCTACTTCTTTTATGACTTTTCTCCAATCAAGGTGTGTTCTTTTATCCATTTTTGATAATCTTGTTTTAGGAATATCTGATATCAACATCAACTATTGATCATAACAAGTTCTCTTGGTCTAAGTGCTTGTAACATTTATTTAGTGGTGTGCTTGTTTTTAGCACTGTTCTCCTTAGTTTAGGGTTCGTTTGATTCTATTTCTGTTTTTAAGTTTTTGTTTTGATTTTCATATTTATCGAGTTTTGTATTTCATTAAGAATTTGTTGTCAAAAGTTCTTTTTTCACAAAAAGTCTTTTAGTTTTCTGTATCACAATCTGATTTTCTTATTAATTAAATGAATATTACTAAATTATATGATATTATCTACTAATAAAAATGTTCGATCATATAATTTAATTATTTAATAACTAATATTTTAATTTATTTTTAGTATTTTTAAACTTAAAATTATTGTTACTTGTATCTCATGAATAGAAATATTTTCCAAGAAGGCGAGTCTTTGAGTAACTGGTAAGGTTACTCCTTTGTGACTAGAAGGTCGTAGAAACAGTCACTTTGTAAAAATGTCAAGGGAAGGCTGAGTATAAATGATATCCCTCTCTCCCTCTCGTAAAGCGGGGAGTCATGTGCATTGGGGTTCGTTGACTTGGAAATATTTTTCTTCTCAAAATAAATTAAATTTGAAAATTAATTATTTTAAAACTTCATAATGTTGTGATTGTTATTTTAAATTTTCTCACTGAAAATTTCCAGTTTTGAATTAGTGGAGCAAAGCTTGTAAATTTTCAATTCTACATACCGGTCAAGATCTAAGATAATGCAATAGTTAATTTTTTGAATTGCATTTACCACGAGTTTGCTTGTGACTGAAGCATAAGAAAGATACAATTAATATAGTCTCGGTGTAAATTTGGGTACCAACACCATTGACACTGACGAATCTCTGAAGAATTCTGTAACTGATGCAGGTTGTCTTCAAGGAAGAGCACATCTCATTTTTGCATTTTATGACGAATGTTTGTGCAATAATTGGAGGTAACCTCGAAATCTGCTCTCTAAATGATCAAGAAGCCTAGGTCCTTAGTTACTGCCTTGAACATAATGCCCAAGAAGCAATGCATCAATTTATACTCCTTTACAGTATAGACTGTTTCAGATGGTTTACTCGTGTATCAGTGAGACTTTCACTTGATTATTGTTGTTGTTGTTGTTATTTTAATGATTTACTCGCATCCGAGAGATACCAGCTGTGGTTTCTCATCTTATGAAAATTGCTATTCGATATTGAGATCAAGAACCAACAACCATGGTTGATTCTGTTTTGCATTTGATTGGTTGTTTCCCAAAAGTTGTGATTATAATGTTGTTCATGTCAACTTTTGACATGGTTTGCCTGTTCTGCTAGGTATATTTACAATGGCTGGAATTGTAGATTCATTCATATACCATGGTCAAAAAGCAATCAAGAAGAAGGTGGCAATTGGGAAATATAGATAAACCCTTTATGGGGTTGATTTGTAATCTGTCAATTTTGTATTTTTCTGTTATAGTGTTTTAGAACTGTGTTCAAGGGTCAGATATGAAGTATCCTTTCCTGTACCTAACATACTTGCATTGTTCTTTGGGATTACTTACACATAGATATGGATATAATACATAAAGGCTTTTTTTATATATTAAAAAAGAATTATCAGTCAATTTATATTAAATATTTTACTAAACTTTATTTAGTTTTTGGATATGATTCCCACTTTTAGTTGCGATACAAGTCTTTTTTTTTTAATAGAGGAACCCGTAGTCATTATAATTTGAATTTGCACTTTGTAAATGTCTGAATTAACGCAATACTATGCAAATTACGTCAATCAGGTATTCCGTACTAACCAAGTCTTGTATGATAGGCATGATCAAAATAGTATAAATTGGGAGATTTGAAAACAGGATCTTTTGAGTATATGTTTTTTTATTTCATCAACTCGACCACTCTTTAAGGGCGTCACAAGTCAAATACATCTAATTTCTATCCTTAATTTTTAATAGAGTTTAAGATTAATAATAAAATAATTTCTTATTATGTTGAAATAATAATTAAAATTAATATTTTGATTTAAACTCGATTTAACTCAAGCAAAATAGCTACAATTTGAATTAATCTTATTATAGATTAAATTGAATAATTCAAATATCTCTCTCTCGCACTCACCGACGCATGCACGCACTCACGCTTTGTGCCTCAGACAAACTAAGACCCGTCAGCACTACGTATGTAACCTTAATACCTGTTTGACAAAACTCCTCAACCAAACTAAAGACGTCAGTACAAGTCTTCTTCACCTGGGACTGGACTGGACTGGACTGGACTGGGAGGGAGGGGAGCTTATGTTATGTAATGTTGTTGGGTCTTCCTTCCATAAACACCAGCTTCACTCTTCCATTTCGATACACCTTCAACCGGTTTGCCTCCGTTTCTCTTCCTTGCTTCCCTTTCACTTCCACGTCTATTTTTCAGTGTTTCTCTATTGTGTTCTGTTTTTGTGGTCTTTGGATCCGATGGGTAACTAATAACTGTGTTGTTTTTGCAGGCACTTGTCGTTCTGGTATCGTTGTCTAGTTCAGAAAAAGCTCCATATCTCATCTGCTATTCACGTTCCCTTTTCTTGTGTCCAGCCTTTTAATTACATCACTTTCACTAGCCTGAGTAGCTACAAAGACTCAAAAGCTTTACTAGATGCTCCACCATTTGTGTTTGCTGCTTCTTGGATTTGCAAAAGACACTCGAGTAAAGTATCCATCCTGTTGAAGACTGATAGTGATGTTACGAGATTTTATGTTGATAAGTCGTCGAATGAAAAGGGTTCTTCAGGAAAAGGAAAGACTGGAACAAAAAAGGTGAAATTGTCTAAAAGGGCCAAAAGAAATGAACTTAGGTTCTATCGTCTTATGGCCAAGAAGAAGATGAATTCCCCTAATCCGGAGGTCAGGATTAGGTATAAACTTGGAAAGGTTTGATCCCTTTTGAACTGAGGAATTCACTTTTTGCAGTTTGCTCTTATAGCCAATAATTCTTCTGGTTTTGTTTATCCTGTTTCTATAGTACTATTACATTATTGTAGCTGTTGTTGTAGATTTACCAATTCTGAAGCTTTTCACGTCCTCTTTGTCTTGATATTTGCGAGCATGGTGAGATTCAAGAGTATGAATTTGTTTGCCTATCTGTGTATCAGGGTTAAGTGGAAGCAATTGTCTTTACCATGTCTTCTCACTTAAAGAAGGCGGTGTTAAGATACACATAACAATTTTGGTACTTTTCTTCTCAATTATCCGATGGATTGTCCTTGTAGGAATTGTACCTTTTACAACTCTAGAATAGACAATCACAGTTTCTCTTAAGTTAGAACAGTGGAATCATGTAAGTGTTTGTAAGCTTTAGTCGATATTTGATATGTGAATTGATATGGAGATGACATGTTTACGAGGGAATAAGACAAGAACTTGTGAGTAGGCAATATAAACGGTCAATATGGACAAAAATTAGAGAGTAGGCGAGTGTTGGAATGTGTTTGTGTGCATTGGTAGAAATCTTTAACAATAGACAAGATTCAGATGCAAGATCAAAAATAATTGACATAACCAAGTCATGCTAAGTTCGAAGGTGCGTGAAGGTACTTAACTTTGATAAGGAAGTCTGAAGATATGAAAATCTGCGAGTTTGTTGTATAATGATTCAGATTTTTGCTAACCTAAGTTATGGAGCAATGTTACTGGACCACAAATATGCTTGGATGAACATGCATAAAGATAACTTGGGATGGCTATTATCAAGGCATTTGTCAGTTCAAGAGGCAATGATGTGGGGATACAAGTGAGCTTAAAAAGTGGACTACTACCTTTGATATTGGGAGCACTTTTTCAAAATTATAGGAAAGTGGTCGGTGAAGTGGCAATGAAGTGAGCATCTCTAAAGATCATGTTTTTCATGTTTTAAGTGAAGTTAGTAGTCAAAAAGGCATAACACTACACTAACTTGGCAGAGTTAGTAGAAGAAGTGGTAACTCATTACTAACTTGGTGAATTAGTGGAGAAAGTTGATAGGTTAACTGATTTGTTTTCTAAGTCTTTGTAAGCTTAAATAAAGACATCTTTTGTAGCTCATTTGATAATATAATACATTTAATCATCTGCATAAAAAGAGTTGAAAGTTTTAAGAGAAAGTTCTTTACGAGAGCTTTGAGTAGGGAGTTCTAGAGTGTTTCCTGTAGAGTGTTTTTAGGAGAAGGTAACTTTGAGTCCTTTGCATTGTATTGTTTCTTCTGCGAATAGATCAATAAAAGATTAACTTTGTCATATCTTTCTATTGTTTATTTTATTTGATTGAGTTGTACTAAACAGTTGTGTGTTGAGAGTGAGTAAAATACCAAAACACGAGTAGCGTAAGGCATTTGAAAACAAACAAACATGTTAGTCAGTGATAAAACGAAGGCTGAGTTAGACTTTGGCTGACTTAAGCTTGACTATCGTACGAGGATTTCGACAATCTTGTTACATTCCATGACATCCTATTGGGCCTAAACGACCTATGATTGTCTCCAATTTTGCACTCTCTTTGCAGGATTGCTTCCACCAACCATTATAAATGAACAATATAAGAGCTCCTCACAAGTAGCAATACCAATTGTCGCTAGAACTTCCTCGAATGTAGCAAAACTGATTAAGATTGTCGAAATCCTCGTTTAATAGTTAAATTTGCCAACTAACTCAGCCTTCTTTTATTATCTTGACTAATGTGTTCATTTGTTTCGAACGTTGCATGTCACTTATATTTGTCACTTACTCTCATAACACAAGTGTTTAGCATAATTTAATAAAATGAAATGAACAAGAAAAATACAGTAAAACCAACCTTTTATTGATCTATTCATGAAAGAAACAAGAATTCAAGTTACTTCCTCCTCAAAGCAATTTACAGTAAACACTCAAGAACTTCATCCTTGAAACTCTTGTAAAGAATTTTCTCTCAAAGATCTCAACTTTCTCTAAGCAGATGTTTGAGTGTACAAAAGATGATTTTATAAGTAAATTAACTTACCCATTATTTTCACTAACCCATCAAGTTAATAAGGAGTTACCACTTCTTCCACTAACTCCACCAAGTTAGCGGAGAGTTATGTCTTTTAGACCACCAACTCCACTTAGAACACAAAAAACATGGTTTTAGAAGATGTTCATTTTGTTGTCACATCACCCGTCCACTTCCCCCACAATTTTTAAAAAGTGCTCCCTCTTTTGAAGTTAATGTTCCAATTTTTAAGCTCACTTCTCTATGTTCATGTTATATGTTGTCATATCATCGTCTCTGAAATCGACGTATGCCTTAATGAGCCTTTGATTAGCCATTTTGAGCCATCTTTATATATAGTCCATCCAAGTTGTCAAATTGTTAGGAATAATGGACAGCTACCTGACACAAATTGTTCCATAACCTATGTTAGCAACAATATGAACCATTGTATAACAAACCTCACAGATCTACATATCTTTGGGTTTTCTCATCAAAATCAAGTACCTTCATGAACTTTTGGACTTAACACAACTTAGTTGAACTCACCGTCTCTAGTCTCACATTCGGATCTTGTCTATTGTCGAAATTTTTTTCCAATGTGCACCAACACTCTTCTACCTTCAAGTTTTCATTGACATTGCTCACTTGTCTTGTCTACTGATAAAGCTTTGCCTTATTCTCTCGTCAATATATGATTTTCATGTCAAACATCAGCCAAAACTTACACGATTTCGCCATTTAGATTTAGCTCTCTAACAGTTTCTTCTTGTTACCTTAGAATTAAAAGATCCATCTTGCGTGCTACTCGGCGGACATGTGAGTTTTCGTAGTGACCTGAAGGATACCCCATTAATTGAATTATTTGAATTAGTTTTAATATTCAGGAGAAATCGGAAATCAAAGATTCCCTTATTTTTTAAACCTTGCATTCTCAGGCCAAACGAAAAGAAGCATGGTTGATTGAGAAGTTGAGGAAATTTGACGTTCCAAAAGCCCCAGATGAGCCATATGATCCTGAAATCTTAACCGAGGAAGAAAAGCATTACCTTAAGCGTACCGGTGAAAAGAAGAAACATTATGTTCCAGTTGGGAGACGAGGAGTGTTTGGAGGTGTTGTCCTGAATATGCATCTCCATTGGAAAAGACATGAAACTGTGAAGGTTGTCTGCAAACCATGCAAGCCAGGACAAATTCATGAATATGCTGAAGAGCTTGCTCAGCTTAGCAAAGGCATTGTGATTGACATAAAACCTAACAATACAATAATATTCTACAGGGGTAAGAACTATGTTCAGCCAGAAGTTATGTCCCCCCCAGATACTCTATCAAAAGCCAAGGTATGCTTGTATATCTGCTACATTGAGTATGGTTTATGTGTGTCTTATGCAAGGGCTCATGTTGATATGCGCACTCTGTTTGCCTATTGATTTTGGAAGTTATACTATTTTGCTTTATATACGTTCCATTAGACATAAATGATTGTGCAATTGAGTGTTCATATGATTCGTCAAATGATTTCCTATTCTTCAGGATTGTACAACCCCTTGAACATTTATTATATAATGTTGTTCATACATGCTCTTACAGTATCACTGACTTCAAGTTCTGCTGTTTGATTTGAATTTTTCAATCAAGACCATGATCCTTTGGTCATTTCAATTTGCGTTTTATATCTTGTTTACTTGATTAAATCCTGTGGAAAAAGTGTTTCAAAATTTATGTTATCCGCCATCCCATATACGATTAGTCTTCGAGCCGGAACAAAGGACTTTAGATTGGACATAGATCCAATTTTTGGCTTAACTTGGGATGTCTTGTTTACTTCACTGACTTCAAGTTCTGCTGTTTGATTTGAACCACTCAATCACTTATGTAGACCATGGTCTCTTATTCATTTCAATTCACATTTCATATCTTGTTTACTTAATTAAATTATGTGGAAAAAGTGCTTCAAAATTTATACTATCCGTTATCTGATATATGATTAGTAGTTGAACCAAAACAAAAGACTTTTTCTTCATACATTGGCTTAACTTGGGATATCTTGTTTACTTCAACCTCAGAGCTGTGGTTGTTTGTTTCTTCACCTTTATCTTATGAGTGTGAAATTCTCATGAACTCTTCAACATCTAACTCTGTATAGGTTCTAGGATCAAGTTTTCTGCTTCAACAAGTTTGGCAGACATGGTTTTCTTATTTTTATTGACACCATTTTTAACATGTGCAATTGCAGGCGTTGGAGAAATACAAGTACCTACAGTCCCTTGAGCATACAAGCCTTTTTATTGAAAAATTGGAGAAAGAGCTTGAAGAGTATCACGGGCATGTTTCTCGTTACAAGAAAGGATGTGAAGATAAATAGGTGGTACTTGACGCATTCTGTGTCTGTTTATGAATACTTGAGTCGGTTAAGCTCCTTACAATTTAAATTTAACAATCTATTTTTCTAAAAAAAAAATTCTTTTGTATGAGTTATCCTTCTTCATCATCACCACTACTTACTCTGAAATCTCACATTAAAGCAGAGTCTAGAGAAATCTAATAGTATGCAGCTTTATTCTTACAGGACAGAAAATTTATTTTCGATAGACCCACATGCGAAGGTAATAACAAAAAAGTGATACAGGGTAAAAGAGTATATATGAAAATGATAAGTTAAAAGATTAGATAAAAAAATAATAGTAAATACATAAATAAGATATATTGTTTTTTGCATAGTTGGTTTCAGTATGTTTATTAAAATACAAATAATATGATAATATCATCAATAAAATAAAATTTAAGTTATTATCAAAATAATTACTTTTTATTAATCATTGTATTTAGGTAATTTCGAAAAAAATTAAACATATATTATATTTTCGTTAGATATAAGTTGTGTTATATTAAAAAATATATTTTTTTTATTTTTATAATAAAATTTTTTTAATTCAAAATTTACAATTATTAGGACAACTAGTGCAATCTTTAAAAATTATTACAGATGATTAAAAAATTTAACTGGATCAATCAGTTCAATTATAAAAATCTTGAGTCGTTCAATTTTTCAATTTGATTTTTAGCTTTTTAATTTGAATTACTTTAATAACTCTTATTGTTAAAAACTGATTAATTATTAATTAATCGGTCAATTTTTGTAAATAATAAATTCTTATAAATTAAAATAAATCAATTAATTTTTATTTAATAATTTTTTAATTAAACTTCAAATTCTTTAATAAATAAGGACAATTTCTTTTAATCATATTTTAAATTTTATTTAATCTATAATCAGTTTTATCACGGTTTAATATCGGTTAAATCTTTTTAATTTTTATATTTATAGTATAGTTAAGGATATTAATTTTTAAAAATTTCATACATTTTACAAATATAAATTAATTCTTAATTTTATATTAATAAGGTTAAATATATCTTATCTTAGTAATTTATAAAATTTTATTTCAATCATCATTTTTTAAATTACTATTTAGTAAGGTATTATTTTCAAGAAAAAGGTATTATTCATATTCTATTAATTTTCTATATTTTTTATAACTCAAAATTTTATAACATTCAAATTTTTATAATGTCGTTTTGAAAATATAAATTAATAAAAAATGTGTTATATGATATGATAAATAAATACTATTAAGAGACAAATAAGAATTTGAAAATTAAAAAAGTCAAATGAGATATAATCTAATTTTCATTTAGATGAAACCGATATTAATGGGCCTTATGGCTTGGGCCTCCTTAAAGTTGGATTACGTGTTACAGCCCAACGTCTTTTTCTCGTAATCCTATATAAATAAATGAACCTTCTCCAAAACCCTAAGCAGCCGCGTAACAGTCGTCTCTATCCCAAACTCCGGATCCCAGTCTACAAGCATAAAACATGGTTAGAACTACTTACCCTCTTTTTTCTTTTAATATATAATGTGTTTGTGTACATAGGTTTTGTGTTTTGAACGACGGTGGCTGTGTACTGCGGTGTTCACAGGCGGATGTTGAGATTGATGTTGCTGCAGCTGGAGCACAGCCAAAAAAGAGAACGTTCAAGAAGTTCAGTTTCAGGGGAGTTGATTTGGATGCTTTGCTTGATATGTCCACTGATGAGCTCGTTAAGCTGTTCAATGCTCGTGCTCGCAGAAGGTAATATTCGATTCTCTTTTTTGTCTTTGGGTTTCTGTTAGGGTTTTACATAATTTTGTTCATTCAATGCTGTTGTTATAGGTTCCAAAGAGGTCTGAAGAGGAAGCCGATGGCCCTCATCAAGAAGCTTCGCCAAGCTGTAACTTCTCTTCAAACACTTTTGCTTACGTTTCCTTTTATTCTGGTTGGAAATTTGTCAAAGAATTAGGAATGTGGAAGAGAGAAGCGAAAGATATGTACTGATTGTGAATGTTACTTCGTGATTTCTTGCTAATTTCTTAGGTTCAGGAAGATGTTTCTGTTTTGTGCAGTCAAAATGGATTTGTTTAGCATTCTTAGTCTCTTGCTCATATCTTGAGGACTGAAAGGTTCTAAAATCCTAGGATTACTGAACAAACTTGCAGATTTTTTTTCTGATTATCTTCCAGATTAAGAATTGAATCGAAATTCTTATCTGGCATTATCAGCATTCACCTTATTTTTTCATCTATACGGTTAATTAATGGCACAGACTATTTGTTTCATTCCTTTTGTTGCTTAAGAAATCTTTCACAAGTAGGTAATGAGTACAACAATGTATATCCAGATAATAGGTAAGAGCATAAATTGAAATGATTTGGACCTACAAAGATAGTTATTAAATTATCAGTGCCTATAGATCTGTTCCGCCCAAAATGGGAATGGACTATTGTTATGAACTTGTTACTTGTTGAAAAAAGGATAGAATTTAATAAGCTTATAGATAGTATGTGTGCTAATGTCTAGTCGTCAACATATTTGTTAGTACCGTAATTTGTCGATGTTTTGGTCACACCTACCTTGACCTTAAACTGCTTATTTGCTGTTGAATGGACAACAATCATCATACTCCTATGTGTGGATTAACTTGAACATATATCGTTTGTCTGGTTGCTCAAGTGCTCTTTTTCTCGTTCTTATCTAGTGTATGACATTGTTGTTAAGAAGAATGTTATACATTTATATTATGTTTCTATACAATATAATGCGGATTGAGGCAGGTTGAAATTTTGTATGATATCTGAATAATGCAAGTGTTGTTGGTTGGAGCAGAAAAGGGAGGCACCACCTGGTGAGAAGCCAGAACCGGTCCGAACCCATCTTCGGAATATGATAATCGTACCTGAGATGATCGGGAGCATCATCGGGGTTTATAATGGTAGAACTTTCAATCAAGTTGAGATCAAGCCTGAGATGATTGGGCATTACCTGGCTGAGTTCTCCATTAGTTACAAACCTGTTAAGCATGGCAGACCTGGTGTTGGTGCTACTCACTCATCTAGGTTCATTCCTCTTAAGTGAAGATGTTTTCTGCTTCAACTTGAATTTTTATTATGTTAGATTCTTGCTAAAAGATCGGTGATGTTTTTTGCTTACTGAAATTGCCAATTTTATTTAGTGCTTAATGTTATGGAAAGCAAACCTTTTGGACTAAATTTTACTAGTAATCAAATTTTGTTTTTCTAACCATATGTTACTGTTTTAATCAATAATTACAAAATGCAATTGGATTGGATGATTTAACCATTAAAACCTTTAATTTGTCAAATAATTTACTGTTTTAATAACTTTTGTTGTTAAAAATTAATAAATTTATTAATTAATTAGTTGATTTTTGTAAATAAATAAGTTTTGCTTGATTCTTTCATTTTTGTTTATATGATTAATAATAAGCTTGGTTTTGATTTGTCATGCTTTCAAAAAAATCAATTTTGATCTGAATTATATATGTAATTTATTGTATTTTTTATATGATCTTTAAAAAATTATGTAGAAATGACTCTTTGTATTTTAAAAGATAAAATTTTGGAAAATCACAAAAAAAATGTTTAACATGTCTAAGGGCCTCAAAGATAAGAAAATTTAATATTTAAGTTATTAAATAAAATAAAATAATATGATTATGGTTTAAATTTTGCAAGAATTAATAGGATAAAACAAATTTTTTTAATCATTAGCATCGGAACTACTCAAATTTCGGATCTTAGTGGGAATTCAAATAAACGTTAAACCTTTTTAAATTTCACATTTCTTGGATTTTTTTAAATTTTGCTTCTTAGGTAGAGATGTCAATGACTAGGCAGGCGACGGGTCATAGCTTTAGTTGGGCCTTTTTTTTTTTAAGCAAAATGTTCAAAACGACGTTGTTTTCAAATTAATGGGTAGATCATGAACTTGTAGTTAACTATGATCAACCCATTGTTCATCCATGACTTGATCAACTTTCCAAAAGCGAGTCAGGTCGTGCCTCGGGTCTTAGTGAGAATTCAAATGTACGTAAAACCTTTTTAAATTTCGCGTCTCTTGGACTTTTTAAAATTTCGTGTCTCAATTAGGGATATCAATGACTTGGCAAGTGATGTGGCCTAGAGGGTGACAGGCCATAGTTCGGGTTGGGCTATTTATTTTTTTAAGCAAAAAACTTTTAAAACGATATTGTTTTAAAAATAACATGCAGGCCACGAGCTTTCAGTTGACTATCATCAACCCTTGACCTACTCATAATACGATCAACTCAAGTCAAAAGCTAGTTAGGTCGTGCCAATTTTATTATCCCTAATTTCAACGAGAATTCAAATATATATATATATTGAATACCATTTTCCAATTAAATACTAGACAGATGCCAAGTTCACATAAATATTGAATCATAAATTACAAATCCAAGCTAAAAGCAATACCTTTTCAAATGGAAAAGACTTTGAATTCAATTCACCCGCAATGGAGTGCTTTCGATTTTTAATGCTTAACAATGGAGGTTTAAATAGTGTTTATCTATCATCTCCATCTTCCATCAACCATTGTCCCTTAGCGACTCATTGTCCATGAGTCGTCAGTGAGTGATTGATCCGTTGATAAGTCTTCTTCATCTTCTGATGATTCAATCGTCTTTAAGTTTTCCACCTCTCTCACAACCTCACTCACTTCAGGCCTTTTGTCCGGCAGCTCCTCGCAGCAGCGGATCGCGATCTGCAGTAGTTTAAGCATTTCAGGGACTGCACGTCTTTGTGTGGAGATCTCCGTGTCGAATATCTCAGCCGTCCACTCTTCTCTAACAGCTCTGTGAACCCAGTTGTTGAGATCCGCACCTTTGAAACCTGGTGGAGCAGAGTGAGCTGATACTCTTCCTGTAAGCAACTCTAAGAGAAGACAACCGAAGCTCCAAATGTCAGATTTCTTTGAAACTCTTTTTGCTGTCTGGTATTCGGGCGATTGGTACGCAACCATGCGTTGAGCTGCAATAGGCTGAGCTATTAATGGAGTGAGGCCGTAATCTGAGACGAGAACCATGTCGTTGTCGCTGAGGAGGACGTTTGTTGATTTGAGGTTACCGTGTGGAGCAACTGCGTTTGATGACGACGACTTCTTGTTGTTGTGAAGATATTCCAGTGCTCGTGCTACTCCTCGAGCAGCTGCTAGTCTTGCACTCCATCTGAATGGTACTCTGTCTCTTCCTCTCTCTCCTGTTATTGTTTCAAATTCATCAAAACGTTGCTGAATGATATACAGAAAGATCATAATATAAAAGAAAAAGAGGAGACAAAGAAGCAAACACAAAAGCAAATTAAGCAGCATACCATGAATGCGGTTAAAGAGATTTCCTTTCTCTGCATAGTCGTAGACCAGCAACTTCTCATCCTTTGAACAGAAGTAAGCCAAAAGAGGTAACAAATTGGGGTGGTTGTGACTGCCGATCAAGTGCAGTTGCTTGGTGAACTCATCAATGGTTAGTGGTCTCAACTCCTTTAGCCTCTTCACAACTACTGGTGGCTTACCCACCATCATGGCTTTATAACTAATCCCCAAAATCCCCTTCCCTAACCCTTCAGCTGCTGCTTGCAGGAGATCACTCAGTTCAAAATACACTTCGTCCTCCATGAATGTAAGCTTCCTCTGCTCTTCTGCAACATGTGCCTGTGATGACTCTACATTCCTGAAGCTCTTCGATGACTCCTCCAAACCCACATCGTCAGGATCATAGTACGTATTGGCATCGCTATCCTCCTCTTTCTCTGCCCCTACACCTTCTTTGGTTGACTTGTTTTTAAGTTTTCTTGACTTCTTCCAGTAAAGAAAGAAGAGCAGAATTACTGCAAGTAGGCCAACGATATCGAATAGCAGGAACATTATAGGCAGCTCCGACTTGGAACTTTTACTGGATTTAGATTTGTTTTCTTCATCAGCAGTGTCATTTTTGCTAGGACAAGCTTTCGATGTGGGAGGACCGCACAATTCATAGTTGTTGGAGTATGATCCAGGGCCAAATGATTGCATTAATGGAGTCTGAGGTATCTTGCCATTCAGATTGTTGTTAGATACATTGAAGGCTCTCAAGCTGGAAACAGTGAATTCAGGGATAGGACCTGACAAATTGTTATCCTGAAGCTGCAATGATTCCAGGAGACTAAGACTCAAGAGAGACTCAGTGATCGGACCACTGAACTTATTTCCTGACAAATCGATTTGCTTCAACTTCTGGTTGGAAGTGAAGTTCATTAGATTCCCGGAAATGGAGTTGTTCTTCAAGGATAGAACTGATAGTTCAGTGAAGCTGCTCAATGCATCACTCTCAATCGTACCATTCAACCCCATTCCTTCCAACAATATTTCACTGACACGGCCATTGATACATCGAATACCTTGCCATAGTTGTGGAAGCTGTTCAGAGCATTGGGGGCCATACCAATTTTCTTCAAGAAAAGAGTTATTGAAACTGTCTTTCAATGCATAAAGTGCCTCTCTTTCTTCATCATATTGGGCTATAGCTTGACGATAGATGTAACAACTAAGTATAAGAAGAAGAAGAGGAAAGACTCTAGTGGTTACAGGAAACGCCATTACTGGAACACAAAACAGTAAGGCGAAAGCTCGACTTTGTAAGCCAATCGAATGTGGCAAAGAAACTTGATCCCATCGAAGATATTCTCATCAAAATGCCATTCGTAGCAAACATTGTTCATTCCTGAAGACAAAATCAAGAAAATTGTCAATTTTTTATTTGGATTTTTGTGCACCAGAGTCCTACCTAGGCTGCTTCACACTTAATTGCAATCAGTTCTGCTCTCCAACAACATCGAATTGACCAGCTTTAGTTGTCAGTAATGCTTCTTGTTGTTAACTATCGTCCAGTTGTCAAGGAGACAGCCGATCACTAGCAAAGTTTCAGGTCTGCATACCTCAAGTCATAAACCATATGTTGACGGTGCAAGCATAGTTATATCAGGTAAGAAAATATATTATAGTTATCAACAAATTGCTGTACAAATTCCTTCTTCAGGTTATAATGCCAAAATATTAAGTAGGGTCGTTCATCTCTTAACATTGGTCCTTGTGAATTTTCTATTTACTCATTTTGTCTTTTCTTGATTTAAAATGAATATTATATGATAGCAACTGGAAATGCTTTTACTTTAGAACTTTATTCTTTAAAATGTGTAACTTAGTGATTATAACGAGTATAATAGACATCCATCTCCTTATATTTAAAAATCTTGAAAAAATTTCTTCCTTTAAACTCCTCCTTTTGCACTTCGGTTAAAAAATAATAGTAAAATATAAATAGTATAAATATTAGACGTAAACTAATTAAATAAGATTAAACGACGTCGTTTTGAATAGATTGTTTAAGCTTGAGCTGCGTGATGTGAGCAAGACTAAGTGACACCGAATGGATCAGGTGTGAGCTTGTCATGCCAAAAGGGCCCATGACTAAAACTAAGGCCAAGAGACTTAAGGAGCCTCTTTACAAGCATTTGAGTTTTTATCTAGAGAGGGTGGAGAGTTTCAAGCCTATTAGAGGAGAGTTTAGTAGGTTACAACCTAAATTAATTCACTTAACCCAAATCTTTGGACCTAACACACTTGAGGTTTGAAGACATAAATACTTAGGCTAATTTTAATGTTCCATAACTTAAGCCTAAGGATTGTAGAAGTCGGTATGTGTTAATTAAATGGGCTTGGGTTATTTACTTCACTTAAGCCCAAGAGCAATTCTTTCTTATTTTCATTATTTTTGAACCTTTGTTTTATTTTAGACTTCCATGTATTTTAACTCAACTTTTTATTAATTGACCTAGGTATAAATACGCTCATTAGAGTTAGAAACAAACAGATTTTTAGTATTATTATTATTGTAGCCGTTGGCTTTAGTGAGGAATTATCCTCTTGTTTTCGTTTCACCAAGAAACTAATTCTACTTATTAATTATTCAATTGTGACGTGTTATTTGGTTCCTTTCTCTTAATTGATTTTGATCATCAGAATTGCTTGGAACAAGTTTCCAAAAGATGTTATAGAGATTAGCCTTGTGTATCCAATTAGCTTAGGATTTTCAAAAATTTTTGTTCATCTTAATTCCTTCACAGCTGAATTCAATCCTTTAAGAAAAACCACCGAAAACTTTATTCATCCAACTTAACCCTTCTTCGCGTTACTGCTTAACCAAAATCAAACTTTTGGTTGATTTTAATCATCGGAATTGCTTGGAACAAGTTTCCAAGAGATGTAGAGATTAGCCTTGTGTATCCAATTAACTTAAGGTTTTCAAAAATTTTTGTTCATCTTAATTTCTTCATAGCCCAATTCAATCCTTTAAAAAAAACCACCAAAATTTTCATCCATCCTACTTAACCCTTCTGCGCGTTACTACTTAGCCCAAATTTGCAAACTTTTGGTCAGATTCGGGCCATATATACTTAGTCGACTTGGTCCATCTTCATACCTGTTATAGGTATGTATAATGATTGTATGTTAGATCAAGGAAAGCTTTCTCATAATTTAGTTGGTGATATTAGTAATTTTGATAGTGAGTAAAGGAAACAATTGAATTAATAGAACAATTAAATGATAAAGAAATAAGCAATGAACAGTGTGTATGTAATTTAAAAGAGTTTTAAACGAAAAAACAAAAATAAGGAATAATTAATTATATAAATATTTAAGAAAATTATTGTAATCTTTTTTTATAATCTTCATTTTTGATATTTTTAATGAATTAAAAGATCAATCATTATATGATTATTTATATGCACAATATAATACATAAATTATTTTATAACAAAGAGAAATTTTATTTTAATTATTAAAAATTTTGTTAATCTTTAAAAGGGATTTGAAAATTATATAAATCAAATTCAAATTAATTTTTTCTCGAATGAGAATTTTTTGATCTTTAAAAAAATTTGAAAAATTTTCAAATGTTTGTTTAAATAAATTTGATCGACTAATATAATAATACAGTCGATCATTATTAAATTTTTATATTTATAATTTTTTATAAAAATATAGTACATAATAAAAATGTCAATAAGTCAGGTCGAGTTAGGCTAAGGGCTTATCTCGGGTCATAGTGTCTTGTGGCCTGGGGGTCGGGATGGGTTAGCTCACAACCCGACCCAACAACGCGTTGACCAGCTCGTGACTTGGGTTATGGCTTGATGGGCTGGAATGCCCGATTCGACCCGGCCCTTCATTTATTTTTTAAGCAAAAATTTTTTAAAATAACGTTGTTTTAAAAATAACAGTCGGCCCACTAGCCGAACCAATCTATGGTAGGCCCGTGACCCGATTAACCCGAGCCAAAAGTGAGTCCAACCTGACCAGGCCGGTTTAGTATACAACAACAACAAAAACAACACTCAATATAAATCTTACTGAAGTGCAAGATCTAGACAGGTCTAACATTACTCAAACTTATCTCTAATTAGTAGGGGGTTGTTCCTAAATGACCCATATAAAAAAATAGTATAATATATTAAAAATAATTGATAATAATTTAAAAAGTGTGTATGCTTACCTTAAAAACACAAATAAAGAAATTTTAAATCATATAAATTATAAAACGCCTGCGTGTTTTATCTCCATATTTTAAAATCCAAATTAAAAAAGAATGCGTATGGCTGTGTACATTCTAGTCTCTAGACGTACATGTCAACGGCGGGACCCAAAAACGGTACTCCATAAAAGCCTCTCACTGTTGGGGACCACCTTCAACAGCAACGTGAAGTGAACGGCAACTACTCCTCCAACGTTTATTCTAAAAATATTTTTAATTATATTAGTAGCATATGTAAATAAATATGATGATTGAAATTAAATAACGTAATTAATTTTATTATGATGATTTAAAATTTTAATTTAATATTTATTTTAAAATTTTTTAAATTTTTTTTAAATATAATTTTAATTTAATATTTTAATTACTGTTTTAGATATTTTATGTTATAAATTTATTTCTATATAAATAAAAATATAAATAAAATATTTTTAAATATAAATTAAATATAATATAACAATATTTAATATAATTAAAATTTGCTAGTTTATTAAAAAATTAATGATAATATTTTTATATAATTAAGAATAAATTTTACGTAATTACTAATAAAATAGTAAGAATTTTATTAATGAAAAATAGAAAATTTATTCTTTAATTGTTTTGAAGTAGTGAATAATAATAAAAAAAGAAGAAGAATTGTATTCATGACTTTTGGAATAAATCCAAATATGAACGATCTAGCAAGTCTTATCTTTTTTTTTTTGAAACAGAAGAACTCGTAATTATTATCATTTGAATGCGTATTGAGTAAATATTTGGATTGATGTAATAGCCTATAAATCACGCTAATCAAATACTTTGCACTATAAAAGTTATGTACGTCGGGTTTGATCGAGAGAGTGTAGGCAGAAAAATTCGAACACGATCTTTTGACCTCATGTCCCTCACCTCGCCAACTTAACCTCCCTAAAGGGCCTTATCTAAATTGTTAGTACATAAATCTTAAACTTTAAAAATTGTGGTTAATTCATAATTGACTAACTAAGTTCATGTCAATCAAGTTTTTGACAATTCACAAAATCACTTCTTATGGCAAATTTACAAGTTCAAATGGACGCAGAACAATTTAATATGTTCTTGATTATGATTCTCATATTACTAATGTGTGTTTTTCAGTTTGTCATTATATCCCGAAAAATTCAAATAATTAAAATGTTCATTCAATCTAAAATCTATTAAAAGTTAGAATGGATTTATAGATTTGATTGATTGATCTATTTTAAATTTAGATTAATTCTATATATTCCTTTTCTATTTTTTCTATATTATAAAGTTAACTCTAAAAATTTTTGTTGCCTTCGGAATGTTTTCTCATATTTTCAATAAAATCTTCTCGTAAAAATATTTTGATAAGTCCTCGATATGTTTAAATAATCTATTGTAATTAGAAAAAGATGGTTGCAATATAAAAATAAGGTGTTATAAATATTATTATGTATAACGAGTATAATTTTGAGTAAGGTTAGGGCCTCTAGTATAAGTTTACTTGTACGTGACCAATTCATTCGCTATGAACTAAAACACGAGTCACCAACACAACGTTACCTAATCCAAACTTCCAAAGTTCCAAGACGTGGCATTCCCAGACCATTCTAGGATCCGACAGGTGAGTGTTGGATGGAGCGAGTACCTATCTTATTTATACTTTCGCGCATGTGACCGACCTCCTCAAAATTAAAAATAAAGTGAAAAGATTGCGATGACCTGGCATATGGCGGTGATACGACGTGTAGTAATCACACGGACGCGTCACATCTTTGTCGCCAACCCCCGAAAGTTACCACCAAAATTTTTAATATCAATTAAATAATAAAGTACTAAATCGTGTAAAATTACCCTTTTGGCCCAACCCTTTAAATTAATTAAATAGCGAAAAAAAGAAACCAAGTAATTCGGTTTCAAAATCATTATAAATAAGTAAAATATATCAAACAAATAAATAATTACTATTATTCATAAAAATGTGTTTAATGAAGTAAATTTTATGCGTAATTATAATTAATCAGAAGGAATTTTTAAAATTCAAAAGTCCATATAACAAAACATTAAAAATAGCATAATTTATTATGAAAATTTAAAAAGTAATTTTAAAATCAAAAAGTAATAAATCTCTTAACCAAAAAATTAGAATAAGATCTCCTCTTCCAGTTATAGTGATCTTATCATATTTCATTAAATCTCATCCACACATTTATATACACCTTACACAATGTACGAATAAGAATTAATGGAACATAGTTAGAACAGAATAATTACCAAACAAAACCAAACATATCCAAATTTTCGCCTAAGTAGAATATGAGGAGGGTAAGAAGTACGCAGTCATGCTAGCATCTCCGATAGAAATACAGAGACTGTTTTCTTAGAGACCCCTGACGAAGGTAAGAGCAAAACAAATAACACCAAACAAACAGACTAGAATAATTAAAATAGAGAATTTGAGGTGCAAAAAATTTGGTTCAACTTGTAGAATACAAAAAGAAACATATCTCTATTTTTTGGGGGGTTTTATTTTAGTTTAAATAGATAAATAAAAATTTAAAATTTTCAATAACGTCCAAAAATATAGAGATAAATAATTTAAGAAAAAAAGAAAGATGATTAGGGATAATAATGAACTGACTCATGTTTTATTAAATCTCTGACTTGATGCAATAATCTGTAAATTATATTAACTAAATACTTAATTGAGAGAACGGAGATAGAAGAATTTAAATACGTGACCTTTTAATCGTATATCTTCTGCTCTGTCAACTCGACCACCAAAGTTAACTAATTATCATATTTAGAGATGATGCGCATCTTCTCAAATTGCATGACTTATTGGTAAACCCTATCCCTTTCGGCAAAGCCTTTTAAATTCCACCCGTCCCAAAGAAAGGGAATGCCATTATTAAAATTAGGCTATCCCTTTTGGTCCAAATGTGTGTGTTCCTCCTCCATTCCATGTGTCCTCAACTTTATACGCCACCATTCACGATTTGCTTTCCATTGAATAAGATAAGATTGACATGATTAAGCTTACAAGCCTTATGTGCATTATATATAAATACTATCAGTGTTCACATTTGTGGATGGGAATCACAGATGACGACCATCTCAATCTGACTTAAAAATTTGGCCTTAATTAAAATTTTTAATCAAAGATAATAAAATTTTAAATCATGTGAGTTAAATTTATTTAAATTATTTCAAACAATATCGTCTTGAGAAAACTTTTAAAATTAATATTATTTTATAAAAATTGTTTTGACTCAATTTTTAAAATTTGAATTTGATCTAAAATTTCGGATCTCTTACCTTTTCTATTGGCAATAGGCTCAAACCTTGTAAAATATTTCTTTTATATATAAGCGAGATTTAATTAATTAATTTTTTATAAAATAAATTTATTATAATAATAATAGCTGTTACATGTAAATATTTACTCATTATATATTATTATGATAATAGAATATTGCTTTTAAAGGACGATCGAGTTAGTGAAGTGGAGGGTATGAGTCAAAAGATTTTGTGTTCGAATTTTCTATCTATACTCTCTCGATCGAGCCTGTTATACAATATTTGTTTAGTGCGAATTTGCAGATTGTTGCGTCAATTTGGATGTTTACTCAACGCGCATCTGAACGATAACGACTGTGAGTTATTCCGTTAGAAAAAAAGAATACTGGTATCTGAAAAGTATTATCTTATTTTACAAAATTAGTATCTTAAATATGAATTATTAAAATATTAAACAATTATAAGTTGATGCAAATAATTATAAAGTTTTTTTTTCATCCAACAATATTATTTTATATATTTATATATACTAAATATATGAATTAATTTTTAAAAATTAATTTATAACTGATTTTTTTTAATATATGTGGTAGTTTAATCTTTTTAACGAAAAATTATCTATAATTTGAATTATTGATTATTAAGAGTAAGCTATTTTACAGTATTTATTTTTAATCAAAATAAAATCTATTAAATTTACAATATAATATAACTCAGATTAATGATTAAAAAATCAAATTAATTCGAACAGTTTAACTGTGAAAACTTTGAATTAATTAACTTTTTAATTTGGTTTTAAACTTTCTAGTTCAATTTATTTTAATAATTCTTATTGTTAAAATTCGAGCAGTTCAATTTTTGTAAATTAATCATCATCACATTCAATTCGAGTTTCGCATTAAAGTGAGGTTTAATAGTACGTAACCTTACCCTTACCGAATAGAGAGGATGTTTCTGGTAGATTTTTATAAATCAAAATAAACTAATTAATTTTTATTTAATAATCTCTTTTAATTAAACTTTAAATTATTTAATTAATAAGGAAATACTTCTTCAATAATATTTTATTTTTTAATTTTATATAAAATATTATTAATATTTTATTTTTAATTATATGCATAATATGATTAAAATTTTTAAATTTTAATCTCTTATTTTACGTGTTAAATGTTCCGTCATGTTTTTAAAATATTAATTTATTCTTCTAATTTATATTCCGAAAAGCTAAGTCAAACAAAGGAGGCGACGCCGAGGTGTTAGGTAAAGGGTAGAAGTAAAGTAGGGGTAATATAGTCAAATCAGTAGGTCCAGGGAGTGGGGTCAACTACTTTAAGAGTCCAAACACCAAACCAAACTTCCGCTTCTATTCTATTTTCCGTTCCATACGCACATAATTATATTTTAAAATGATTAAATTTTAATTTATTTTCTTTACATATCACTTTTTAATTTTTAAAAATTCAGCGTACTTAATATACAAAACACCGTGCTTTGCGGGAGTTTGAGTTAAATTATCAACATAACGCAGTCGTACTCTTGTATTCTTACAAAGAGATTGTTTATACGATTCGAACATATGATATTTTAATCATAAAGTTTTTTCTCATTTTTTAAAATTTTAGAATAATAAAATTAATTAATTAAATAAAATTATAATTTATTTTATTTTATATTTTAATAAAATTTTAATAACTAAAATATTGAATTGTAAGTAATTGATAGGAATTTTTAAATTAATTTCAATTAAAATTTATTATTTTCGTTAAATAATTAGTAAATTTGTGATTGATTTTTCTATGATTATATATTTATATCTATACTTTATTTTTAAAAAGAGACTAAAAATCTAATTTTGTTAACATTTTTATAATTATTAATTTTCTTTTCTTTTGACTGTCTTTTTGTCGAACTGCAAAGAAAATATTGCATATAATTGATGTCCCTCTTTCAAATTTAGTAAAGCGAGAAGTCTTGTGTATTAGAATTAATTAACTTTTTTATTGAAATAAGATAAATAAAATTTAATAATTATGCAAAGACTTAATTAAATTAGGTTTTATAATGCATAATATGATAATTTTAAAAATTAAAATTTATTTTTAAAATGAATTAAAATAATGGAAAAGCACATGTTTTTATCTTTTCTTATAAATGTTCTTGATATCTTATTATTGACTTTAGATAACACATGGGACTCCACCCGAATCGAACCGAACCGAACCGAATCTAACCGAACCAAACCAAACCCGAAAACCCAAACCAAAAACCTCTCTCTCTTCTCTCGCGTGTTCTTTTAAGGAGACTGTCAAAAGGAAGCAACAAACAACTTCGAGAGAGAGAGAGAGTCCACTAGACGCGACCTTTCTTTATAACGCGCACACACATTCGTATACAGACACATACACGCCCCTACGCACCCACATAAATGCCTTTCCATCTGTCTTTCTTCCTGGGTATCGGTTGGGTCTTGTTTTTGTCGTTGAATTTCTCCAAATAATCAGCTTTTCTTTTCTGGGTTGAAGACACAAAACGAGAGCCTAGAGGGTTATTTGAGTTGTTGTTCTGAGTCTTGCATTTATGGCCGCCGGAGTTGGATCATCACCGTCGCGGGGCACGCAGGAGGGGAGGATGGGAGGAGGGATAGTACTGGATATTCCTGTGAGTCAAACAGGCTCTTCGCCAAGAATACCGAAGAGGCTTCGAAAGAGATTACTAGAGGAGGAGGTTCACAAGACTCCAACTTCTGTGGAGGAAATTGAAGCTAAACTTCGAGATGCTCATATTCGTAGACAGGTTGGTTTTGATATTCTTACAAAAAGTTTGGTTCTTTGTTTTCTTTTGTTTGTTTGGTTTTTCATTTTGTTTTGTTTGATTCTTCTGGGAAGTGTTTGTACCTAACTGGGTTCTCAAGCAACGGTAAATTGCTCTTAGAAAAGGGAAAATTAAGAATTTTTATGGCTATTCTTTGTCAACAGAGAAAGTGTTATCTTTCCCTGTAGACGGATAGTTAAGATTCGGAAGATTTATTTAGACTACTGTTCTTAGCAACAATCAAGTGTATATCTTTCCCTTTTTTTTCCAGTAGTAAAGAATTCTTAAGCTTTTGGTTTCTGGGAATTTTTTCTTAGTGTTTCTAGTGAACGAAAATTGAAATTCTTTGAATATATCAATAATTTCTATTTTTTTCTGCTTCTTTTAGGTTGGTTGAGGCTTGCTTCGTGAATCTTTCCTTCCACTTTTCCTTAATCTTTACATTTCTTTTCATTTCTTAGTTTTGAATTTTGATCTTTCGTGAATTTGGGTTATTCCCAAACAACGTGCTTTTGAAGGTTTAGGCTTTGTGTTAGGTACATGTTTCTGTTTGAATTTTGTTCATCTTTCTCTCATGGGTCTCTCTCTCTCTTTATGAGTTCTAACGTATAATAGAGGAACTAACTTCCAAAACTTTCAAGTTTTAAAAGTATTACTTGTACTAGATTTTCTGATTCTCTATGCCCATTTACTGTTCTTACCCGTTAAGGTCTTGTTAAACTGAAACTCTTTAGTGATTTTTCCTTTTTTTTTTTTTTTTGGGTGATCACAGCAATTCTATGAAACACTTTCAAGCAAGGCCAGACCAAAGCCTAGGAGTCCCTCGCGTTCTTCATCTCAGGAGGAAGACCTTGGCCAACGTCTTGAAGCTAAGCTTCAAGCGGCGGAGCAGAAAAGGTATGAAAAGGGTTCTTTAGTGGTTCTGAGTTACCCCAAAGTTGGCTTGCAGTAATGTATAAAAAGAAATATGTAGCATACATGATGCCTTTAACATATTTTGTTTTTGCATGCTATTTCTGTGATATATACTCTGGACAGTGGTTAATTTGCCTCAGTAAACCTTCTTTACTGATGGATTATGATGTGGCTTAAAGGGTTATGATTTGCAAATTTCTTTCCTTTGTCCTTTTTTTATGGGCCCTACATGTACTGTGAGGACCACAGCCTTCGAAATGTCTCACTTTTCTGTTGTGCTTTAAACTACTAATGTGTTAGTCATTTCTATTTTTCCTTGTCTACAATAAATACTAGCTGATTGAAGAAACAACCGTTTTAATTTCTTTTGGCCTTCTTATCTCAGGTACAGAACTTGAGTTCACGTTGTCCATAAACAGCTTTATCACTGTGTTAATGGAGTGAAAATCATGTTTTAAAGAAAACAAGATGGGTTCTAAGGTTATTGCTTAACTGTATTGAGGAAATGTTAAAGATGAACAATGAGAAAATAGCTGTGGCTAATAATTCTTCAAATGATAATGGAAGGATACATGTTAATCTCAATTGACTTTTCTCTGTTATGATAGTTTAAATTTCTTCCTCCCAAAGTTACTCCATCTGTTGAATTTTGGATATTAGATTTTAATGGCGTCCTTGTAACAAATGTTTCTGCAAATTATTCTGATTTTTGTTGTCCCTAAAGCTTTAAGTTTAAATGAAATTCTGTCTTGCGCTCACAGATTAAACATGCTGGCCAAGGCTCAGATGCGCCTAACCAGATTGGATGAGTTGCGCCAGGCTGCAAAGAATGATGTAGAAATGCGCTGTCAGAGAGAAAAGGAGAAGCTTGGAACAAAAGTTGAATTACGAGTCCAGCAGGCAGAGGCTAATAGAATGCTTATGCTAAAGGCCCATAAACAAAGAAGAGCCATATTAAGGGAAAGGACATTGCAATCCATATCAAGAAGAATGGCTAAGGAGAGCAAGTATAAGGAACGAGTATGTGCATCAATCCACCAAAAACGGGTAGCTGCTGAGAAGAAGAGATTGGGGTTGCTTGAAGCAGAGAAAAAGAGAGCACGTGCAAGGATGTTGCAAGTTCGGCGGGTGGCTAAAACAGTCTCTCATCAACGTGAAGTAGAAAGAAACAGAATGAGGGACCAGTTGGAAAATCGACTGCAAAGGGTATAATTGCATATTTTAATTGATAATTCATTTAGCTTGATTTCTGATTCTAAATTGTTAGCCTTTTATATCTCTGACTGTCCCTATTCTGCATTTGTTCTGTGATCATTAGGCTAAGAGACAAAGGGCAGAATATCTGAGGCAGAGAGGAAGACAACACAATTCTGTTCATGTAAACTGGAACCGAATGCACAAGCAGGCTGATATCCTTTCCAGGAAATTGGCAAGGTATCTTCAGGAAGTTTGATTGACGCCCATTTTTATAGGCAGTTGCTTGTGGAAGTATAGGTTTAGTCCAGCTTTTGTTGTAAAATATTTTTGGCATATTTCCGTTGAAGTAAGTATTCCATTACAGTAAAAGCATGAGCTTGGCAAAACCTGTGGTTTTCTTTGGGATAAGATTTTGCTTTTACTTTTGTGGATGCACAATGCAATACCTTTTAGAAACTTTGGTGGACTTGAGCAGTAAATTAATGTTGCATTTGAAATTCATACATTTGGGCTAATGATTTTTGTTCTTCTAGGTGCTGGAGGCAGTTCCATCAGTCAAGGAGAACCACCTTAGACCTAACAAAAGACTATGACTCGTTGAAAATTAATGAGAACTGTATCAAATCATTGCCCTTCGAACAGCTTGCTTGCTTGATTGAATCAACTTCTACCCTTCAGATTACAAAAGCACTGATGGATCGACTGGAGAGCCGGCTTATAGTTTCCAAGGCTATTGCAAGTGGCAATAATTCACCTGCCTTGAATAACATTGATCACCTTCTTAAAAGAGTTGTTACCCCAAAGAAGAGAGTCACTGCAAGAGCTTCTATGAGGAATAGAGAGGTAAAAAGGGCTGTCCCTAGTAGGGAGGCATCTAGGAGTCAAGCTAAGTTATCCAGGTATCCCGTCAGAATTGTTCTTTGTGCCTATATGATATTGGTTCATCCAGATGCAGTTTTCAGTGGCCAAGGGGAGCGTGAGATTGCACTGGCCAAGTCAGCAGGAGGATTTATTAGAGAATTTGAATTGTTGGTTAAGATTATCTTGGATGGACCAATGCAGAGTTCTGATGAGGAATCTGAACCCATGTTGGCGAAGCGCTGTACCTTCAGGTCTCAGCTTGCAGCATTTGATAAAGCGTGGTGCTCTTATTTGAATTGCTTTGTGGTGTGGAAGGTTAAAGATGCTCGATCATTGGAGGATGACTTGGTTAGAGCTGCTTGTCAGCTTGAGCTTTCTATGATCCAGAAGTGCAAAATGAGTCCCGGAGGAGATCATGATGCTCTTACTCATGATCTGAAGGCTATTCAGAAACAGGTCCAGCCTTCCCTGTTAGTTTCCATTATTAAGCTTGACAGAAATTGTTTGAAATTTGTATGGATTTATTGTTCAACTTCGGCAATGTGTCCTGCTGTCTACCTTTTCTTTTCCATCATTTCCATATTTTCATTCGTTTAGTTTAAATAGGATGAGTGGGGACCTCTCTAGTTTGATGTTTATTTTGTACTTTATTTATATGCAGGTATCTGATGATCAAAAGCTCTTGAGAGAAAAAGTTCAACATCTTAGTGGTGATGTGGGGATTGATCGAATGGAATGTGCTCTATCTGAAACTCGATCCAAGTATTTCCAGGCGAAGGAAAGTGGAAGTCCAGTTGGTTCACCAATTGCACATCTTTTACTTACAAGCACATCTAACTCCTCAACCAGCCCAACTGTTGTTGCTAGCTCTGGTGATAGAAGTGGCTCATTTGAGGGTGTTGAAAGGTCTAGTCGTGTAGCACGGTCCTTGTTCAGGGAAGATGATACATCTTCCTCTTCAAGTTGCACAAGCGATTCAACTCTCCTATCGGGTTCTCTTCAAAAATCAATAACAGAGAATGAATATATAGTAAATGAGTTTGTCCATGAATGCAATGGTTTTGTTGATAGATCTGTAAATGAGGAAGATCAAAACAGCTTCAAGGTCAGTACAAGTTTTTCTGTATTCTGGTCATTTGTACACACAGAAATTTCAATTATTTTCAATTCTCCCTACCCTCATGACTCATACTTGAGATTTTGTCACTGAATTGTGCTCTGAAGGAGGTTTTCAAGGATTAGAAATCTTCTTTGCAATCTGAATCCTATTGTCTACTTTGTTGAATGCAGATAAAGATAAGAAAGACAATGGAGGAAGCATTTTGGGATGGCATCATGGAATCTCTCAAACAAGATGATCCCAATTATGATCGAATCATTCAACTTCTGAGAGAGGTGAGGGATGGAATCTGTGAGATGGCTCCAGAAAGCTGGAAACAAGGGATTGTTGAAGCTATTGATCTAGACATCCTTAGTCAGGTAATAGCATTGCAGTACTTGGTACTGGAGAATGAGTTGATTAATGTCTTTATAATGCTGACTTTCCTGTTTGGTCTTTTCCATAGGTGCTAGAGTCAGGTAACTTGGATATTGAGTACCTTGCAAAGCTTCTGGAATTTGCTTTAGGTACTCTGCAAAAGCTTTCTTCTCCTGTCCATGAGGATGAACTCAAAGCGAAGCACCAGAAATTACTGAAAGAGTTAACTGAGACTTGCCAAACCAGAGAAGAGGTCAAGCATTCACATGCCACTGCAATGCTCAAGGGTCTGCGATTTGTGCTGGAGCAGATTCAGGTGGTGCTAATGTGCACTTTTCTGTTGCTTTCCTTACAAACATTGCTCTAATGCTTTTCCTGCTATAGTTTTGCCTTTCCAAGTATATGCTGAATAATTTTCGATGTCAGGCTCTTAAGCAAGAGATAAGCAAAGCAAGGATAAGAATGATGGGGCCTTTGTTGAAAGGACCCGCTGGTTTGGATTACCTTAGAAGAGCTTTCACCAACCGATATGGACATCACTCAGAGGCGGCGTCCTCTTTACCTCTGACACGGAAATGGCTTTCATCCACGAGGAAATTTAAAGATCAGGAGTGGGATGAACACATTAATTCTCTTGGCCTTTTGATGAGCCATGGAACTTCATCTGGGGCATCTCTTCCTTCCACCACACTTAGAACTGGTGGAGGCTTTTCTACCAAAATTGATGGAAATGGAAGTACTACTTTTGCTGCTTCAAATACTGCCACAGGTATGAACTTGGGTTTTGGGCTTTAACTGTATTCCATGAGTTTTGGACAATGAATGATTAGAAATGTAGTAACTTGTTGAAAAAATTTACTAGTGCCAATTTCCTGAAAATTTCGAATCCTTTTGTTACCTTGTCAGTTGCTTAATATTAGACTGAATTTGTTTTATGATCTTGATCAGGGAATCATCTTCCAGAGCCCGAAAGCAAAGGTGAGAAGATTGATTTGTTGGTCAGACTTGGATTGTTGAAGTTAGTTGTTGCGGTGTTTGGTTTATCGGAGGAAGATCTACCTGAAACTTTGTTGCTTAACCATCATCGATTGAGGGCTGTCCAGGCTGAGATTCAAAAAGTCATTGTGATTTGCACTAGGTAAGTCTCCCTGCTATATATGTAGCAGCTCTTTAGCAGATGAATCATGCTCCATTCACATGGTAATCAATAAAATTTTGTGACACGCAGCATCCTTGTTTGTCGCCAAACTCTTCTTATGGAGCGAGCAGTAGCCAACAATGCAGAAGTGGAAACCATCGTATCGAAGTGTGCCAAGCAATTATTTGAAGTTTTAGACTTTAACAACAGTGCAGGCATTGAGGAAATTGTAGATGTTATCAGTGAGTTCTTACCGGATGTTAACAAGGTAGCAGAAGCCCAGAAGCTTCAATCAAGGAAGTTATTCATGGCTAGGATGTTAGCAAAGAGTTTACAGGCCGGGGACCCTGTTTTTGAAAAGGTATCCCGTGCTGTCTATTTAGCTGCCAGAGGAGTTGTGCTAGGGGGCAGTGGTGAACGTGGAAGAAAGTTGACAGAAACAGCTCTTAGACAGGCCGGTGCTGCCGTACTGACCGAAAGGGTAGTAGAAGCTGCTGAATTGTTGATAATGGTTGCCAGAGTGACTGTTCAGGTTCATGGGCAATGGTACATAACTCTCATTGATGACGTATAGATGGATTTGTGTGTGAATATGAATGAGAGGGAGAAGTAATGTGTTCTTGTACATATATTCAGGTGTTTGTTAATGTAAGTATTCAACAGCAGTACAGATTTGTAAGTGGAGATTAATATTTGGTTGTAATATGCACAATTCTTTGTAGTAGTGGAATAATTTGTAAATGTTGTTTTAGTCAAATCTAAGTATTGCAGACTGGTTGCTATATAATAAAATTTGATTTATTATGATTAGAGTTAACTGTAATATTATAATACTTTTTCTTATTTTTACTTGACTAATTTATTTTTGTTAAAAGATTGAATCTTTATTTACCATGTTATGTTTCCAACGTCGAGAGAAAAAAACAGAACAAAAATTAGCAGATGATAGAAAAGACTGATAAGCATTAAGAACTTGCAAGAAACACAGTTCTTGATATGTTTCCAAAGTCGAGAGAAAAAAACAGAACAAAAACTAGCAGATGATAGAAAAGACTGATAAGCATTAAGAATTTGCAAGAAACAAAGTTCTTGATTCAAACCAAGACCAGACAGAGGTCATGGCACTAGTCTTGTGTTAGAACCAATAACAATAAGCCTAGGATATGGTAAGTATACTTAAGGAGAAAGAAAGTGAAAGAAGGGGCTGAGGAGAACGATGCTAAGTAGTTAGAGTTAATTAGTAGTGTGACGGGCTGAATGGGCATAAGGGTGAGAATATAACAAAATGTACAAAGGGTAGTTAAGGGGGAAGAGAGAGAGAAGAAAGGATCGATCGGTTAGAAAGAAGAGAGAAGAGTGAGATTGTAGATAGAGAGAACGTATTTCCTTGAGGAGCTAGATTTAGCTCTGGAAGGAAAGGTGTTCAGTAGAATCACCTTGTAATAGGAGTAAGGATCCTTTATTATAATCAATAATATACACCATCTCTAGCATATTAAGCTAGAATTCTATTATCGGTCCGACCTGCTGGATAAACAATATCAAAAGGGAGGATCAGTTCATTTTCGAAGACTTGAGAATTTAGAGAGACCAACCTTGATGCCACCCAAGATGTCTGATAGGATAGAATTGTTGGAATCCCGTATGGCGAATCTAGAGGCTGGAGTTGAGGAAATTCAGTTATCCATGTGGATGGCAACGGGGGAAATGCAGCGAGCCTTGCTGTTGGAAATGAGCAAAATGATGGGTCAGAGACCAGAGGAAGGACAGGGGAGTGGTGATGCCTCAAGAAGGGGGCAAACTATGGCTGGCGAAAGGAATACACATCCTCGGCAATCAACTCCGATGGAGCATTCATATGACTCTATGGAAGAATATAAAATGTCGGTACATAAGGTGGAACTACCCATGTTCAACGAGTCTGATCCTGTGGGGTGGATTACTAGGGCGGAAGTGTACTTTGGTGTTCATAACACCTCAGAACCGATAAAAATGAAACTGGCTCTTTTGAGTATGGAAGGTTCAACCATATATTGGTTTAACCTTCTGAGGGAGACGGAGGAGGAGCTGGACTGAGAGAAATTTAAGAGAGTTCTAATTGATCGTTACGGAGAGAGAAGATTTGATAACCAGTTTGAAGAGCTGTCGGATTTGTGACAAACTGACACGATGGAGAAATACATTGAGGCCTTTGAATTCATCTCGTCGCAAGTGGGTCGACTATCGAAGGAGCAATTTATGGGGTACTTCATGAGTGAGTTGCGAGATCATCATCATCGTCATCATCATCACTCAATTTGAAATCCCGCATTTAAGCGGGGTCTGGGGAGGTCTGATAGTACGCAGCCTTACCCCTACATAGTAGAGAGGCTGTTTCCGGTAGACCCACATGCAGATGTGACAATAACTATGCATGTTTAACATTAAATGCATGAAACACCAGTTGTCATTCTCTCATTTTTCTAGCTGCTTACTCCATGATTCTCTTCATCACTATGCATGTTTAACGTTTTTTTCATCTAGCCATGTTCCATAATTTTTCATCAATCAGCAATTGTCTTCACATTCATCAATTCACCATATATGCTTCACATTTTAACTACCAATTGTCTTGAACATGTCACAGTTGTGACATTTAAGTCATGACTGTGCATGGTATTTAACATGCATGGTTGTGACATATAAGTCACAACTGTGACTTACATGTCACGACCGTGACATGTAAGTCATGCCTGTGAAATGTTTTAAGTTTTATTCACAGGTTTAACACAAAACCCTAAACCTAAACACAACCTATATAAGAAATGTTAAGGAGGGGTGACGACGATCTTTTCACCATCTAGACACTATTCCATTCACTCACACACCACCAAGGGATGGAAACTCATTCGGAAGGAATAGAGAGATAGAGAGAGAGGAGAGAAAGAGAACAAGGAAACAAAGTGAGTCGGGAAGAAGAGCAAAACAGCAAAGAGTTGGAAGCTTAGGAGAGGCTGAAAGCGAGAATTAGAGCTAAATCCCATTCAACCTGTATCATCTCTCACGACTATGAGAGGGCCATGCATGACCGTGAGAGACTTGCACAACTATGAAATTACCTTGCATGGCGTGAGAATTAACTTGAGAAAGCCATTGTCCTAGCTAGGTGTCACTCGGTTTAAACCTAAATTTTACTACATAAGGAAAAGGGAGTGACGACAGAGAGGACATTTGGGGACAGTCCTAGTTGACATCACTCTTCTCCTATTTTCTCTTAGTTATTCTTCATTCTTCAACATCGACAGTGGCGATGGAGAGGATGGTGCTACAACAAGTGCTATAGTTTTAGTCTAGTTATTTTGGTAGTGCTACAACAAGTGACCACCTATTATAAAGAAATTCTATCTTTTAGCCCCTGCTTAAAGTATCTTTTATATAGGGAAGATCACCAACTCTTCATCATATGAACTAGGATGGAAGTATTTCTTAGTCTCTAACGCTGCGTTTGGTTACTGTCTCCTGGGTGCAGAGACGGAACGAGACGAAAATTTAGAGACAAAACAGAACAAAAATTGGAGACAGTAAGGTGTTTGGTTGTGATGGACAAAACAGAAAAGACTGTCTCCATCTCGAGGACAAAAATGTGTTTGGTTGCAGTGGACAGAACATAAAAATAGTGTCAATGACAAAAATACCCCTACAGTATAATATGCTTTGAAATATGTAATTCATTGATTAATTTATAATTGTATCAATATTTATTTTAAGTGTATTTGTAATTTTTTGATTACGATGAGATAATTACAATATAATTAATTAAATTATTATTATTACTTAATTAATTACATTATATTTAATTAAAATATAACTATTCATTAATTAAAATATTATTATTCCTTAATTAAAATAATTTAATTAACTAATTAATTAAAATATAATTATTAAAATACTGTAAGTAATTAATTAATTACAATATAATTAATTAAATTATTATTATATTTAATAACATTACATTATATTTAATTAAAATATTATTATTATTAATTAAACAATAATAAAATAATTAATTAAATTATTATTATTACTTAATTAATTAATTATTATTAATTAAACTATAACTAATTAAAATATAACTATTCATTAATTAAAATATTAATTAATTGAATATAATTATTCAGTAATTAAAATATTGTAATTAATTCAATAATTAAAATATAATTATTCATTAATTTAAATATTGTAATTAATTAAAATATAATTATTATTTTATTAAATTACATTATATTTATTTAAAATATTAATTAATTAAAATATCACTATTCATTAATTAAAATATAATTAATTAATTGCAATATAATTAATTCAAGTATAATTCATTCATTAATTAAAATATAGTAATTAATTAATAGTTATATTCATTCATGGAATTAATTACATAATAGGTTTGAAATAATCCTACAAGTTAGAAATTGTAACACATAATAATTTAATTAAACATCTAAGCATTTATGGAATTAATTACATAATAAGTTCAAGATACATCCAAGCCTTATATTTTATTAAGAATGTCCTTAACAATAATACTCAAAATGACTCCAATGGCAATGAGTAAAAATCCTTGACTCCATGCCAATTGTTTCTTCAAAGTTGCAACTTCATTTAGTTGTTCATTTGTTGGAAGTGAAAATTGATTCGGTATGGATGAGACTTCGTTGGCGGTTGGAACAATTTCTTCATTTTGACTTGAGGTATGCTTATTAACATCCATGACATAGGCACTTTCTGCTTCAACCAACATCCGATACCCCTTGAATCGAGCATTAAGAAAGCCCTCAGTTGCCAATTTAACATCATCCTAATTAGTAAAATACCTACTTGATGTCCAACAAACAACTTCTAACAACCACCACATAGAAGTTGTATCTGCCCATAATGAAGTACCCGAAAATGAATCATATACTCATCATTCATACACTTACATAAATTAGAAACATTAAATATTTAATAAATCATCCATTCATCACTGATTCACAAGTGTACAAACAAAGTCAACAATTCATCACATCATCATTCAACATAACATAGGCTATTTGAAGACAATGCATAGCGTATTTACATGTTAAGCTATTATGAAGCCATTAAAGATTAAGAAATAAAGTCAGATGTCATAATCTAAGAGGCTCCTGACATAAGCCTGTTTTTGGTCTGCAATTAAACCCCAGAAAGATTCCCAGCATGTGCATGCTTTGCGAAGATCTTTGTAGTCCTAACAACTTCTGCAGTGGAAAAACCCAAATTTCTAAGCTCTTCATGTAACATCCCCTCACCAATAGGAAGGGTAATTTGGTAATTTGGCACGGGTTAGGAGTGTTTAATATGGCATTGAAATATTCATGCATTCATATATGCACATGAATAAGAAATAGTGAATTTTTGCACATGAAAATGTTTGTACATGCATTCATGACATATCCCGGTTTAATTGTGAATTACTGTGAATTTTGGAAAATGTGTTTTGTGTGATTTATGAAAAGAGTGTTTTTGTGTAAATTTTGAAATGGAGAGGATTATTAGGGTTTTCAAATTTTTAGTGAATTATAGGAATTTTTCGGGAATTTTTCGGAATTGTTTCCGGACCCGAAAAATTGTCAAGTGACAGAATAGGGGTCTACCGGTAGTGAAATTTACTGTCCAATGGCACAGGAAATTTAGACATATGAAATTAGGAATTTTTGGAATTGAGCCATTGGAAATTGGAGAGAAATTGGAATTGATTTGGAAAGAAATTAAAGAGAGCCAATGAGAGTGTGACAAGTGTCACAATCTTAGTTTTTTTTCATTAATTAAATCATTCTTTCTTGTAACCACTCACGACACTCTCCTTGCTTCTTCATTTATCAAAGTGTTTAAGTTGTTTGAAGACATTTCCTTGCTCTCTCACTCATCCGAAAGTTGCTCCCTCATTTGCTCTTCTTGATTTTTGATCATTTCTTCTTCATTCTTCAACTCTTCTACCTCTTGTCTTCTCTCCCTTGATTCACAAACCCTAACCTAAACTCCCACCCTCTCTTGAGATGTTGATGCCGTGAATGGTGGGAAGAAAGTAGAAATTTGTGAAGTTTGAGAGATTGAAGGAGTGAGATCTTAAATAGGTAAGTAATGGTATTTTATGTTCTTAAATGATTGTTTCATGCATAAATTATGATGATTCATGAATAAATTGCATGAAATTTGTGTCTTGATTTTATGGGTATGTTATGTCTTAAAAGATGATAAATGATGTGTTGTAGTTGAAGAAAGAAATGTGATGTAGTTTAGATGAATTATGATAGTTTAGGTGGATTGAAATTAATGGAAAGATTGAGTTGTGTGTGCTGCCAATGTTGAGACCTAATGGTTAAGGATAAGTTGTAGAAGAGTTATGGTGAAATTTTGAAGTGAAATGAGT
>JANIIA010000191.1:2430011-2447977 GCA_027478495.1 Erythroxylum alaternifolium | reverse complement strand
TACTTTCTCTAATTCAGCCTCTACTTACGCATGTTTGGACCGGTAAACAGGTACCAGCTGAAGAAAATTACGAGGGTAGTGGAAGATGAGGTTAACGGTGACTATGGAGGTGCCAAAGGTTTCAGCGCTCGAGCACGCATTTGGACTCAGCATCGAGGGAGTCCTTTTAGGGGAAATTGGCCGGTCAACCTGAATCATAGGGAGACGGATCACTCAAACCCGATGAGTCGTGGGAGGTATGCTGGCGGATTTGGGGTGGGAAGAACCTGGGAAACATCTGGGTCACAACCCGAATCCCATGCGTAGAGTCGAATGGCTGTTCCAACCGTGGCGACATCAACAAGGAGGTTGGAGGGAGACAGGCGGGTGTCGACAGAGAGGAATAGAGGGCTGTGTCACCTCTCTTATCAAGAACTCATGGATAGAAAGGCTAAGGGTCTTTGCTTCCGATGTGGGGAGAGATTCCATCCTCTTCATCAGTGTGCGAAACGACAACTAAGGTTACCCATTTTGGATGACAACAAAACCTTGAATGAGAATGGAGAAATTATAGCACTGGAGGTAGAAACAGAAGAGGAGGGTGAGATAGCCTTAGTGTGTCAAACCATGGGAGTGTTTGGAGTTGATGAAGTAAGGATACCCGAGACTAAAACAATGAGGCTGGAATGGAAGTTACATGGGGTTCCTATTGTGATTCTAGTGGATAGAGGGGCTATCCATAACTTCATTTCGCCTGAGTTAGCCAGTGATCTTGGTTTGACAGTAGGGATGAGTAAAGCATTAGGAATCAGATTGGGAGATGGTCGTAAAGTGACTACTAAAGGAAGGTGCCTACGAGTTCCTATTCAGGTGGGAGAAATAGATTAGAAGATTGATGCTTATTTTCTGGATTTAGGAGGAATGGACGTGATCCTAGGGGTTGCTTGGTTACAAACATTAGGAAAGGTCATGGTCGATTGGAAGGAGATGACTATGCAATTCCAACATGAGGGACAAAAGATGCAGCTAAGTGGCAATTCAGAATTCTAGGTCACACCGAGGAGAGGCAGTGTGTATCCTGAAGATTCAGTGTGCTTACACGGTTTTCTTGCTATCTTAAGTGGTGATTTCCTATCTGTTGAAGGAGTAGTGATAGTGGAGGAGCAACAGGTTCAGCTTACCAGAAAAGAAGATGGGGAGGTGAACCAGGTGTTGAACAAATTCCTGAAGGTATTCTAAGAGGTGCAAGGGCTACCTCCTGAAAGGAATCACTCACACGCCATTGTTTTGCAGCAAGGACAAGGTCCTATTAGTGTGAGACCATACAAGTACCCACACCATCACAAACATAAGATTGAAAGGTAGGGGCAGCAAATGTTGCAAATGGGAATAATTCGTCCTAGTTCAAGCGCCTATTCCAGCCCGGTAATCTTAGTCAAGAAGAAAGATGCCTCATGGAGAATGTGTGTCAGATTATAGAATGCTAAATAGGGTCACCGTACCAGACAAGTACCCTATTCCAATGGTGGATGAATTATTAAATGAGCTGAATGGTGCATAATTCTTCTCTAAATTAGACCTCAAATCCGGGTATCATCAAATTAGGGTCAAGAAGGAGGACATCTATAAAACAGCCTTTCGAACACACGATGGTCACTATGAATTCCTAGTGATGCCATTCGGATTGACCTAATGCACCAGCCACATTTCAGTCAGTTATGAATGATATTTTCAGACCTTTCCTTAGGAGGTTTGTTCTGGTTTTCTTTGATGACATTCTAATATATAGTACTGATTAGGATACCCATTTTTTACACTTAACAGATGTCTTGGAGGTCTTAAAAGAAAATCATTTTGTGGTTAATAAACAGAAGTGCAATTTTGGAAAGAGAACAATAGCATATTTGGGTCATGTTATCTCTGAACATGGGGTAGCAGTGGATCCAGACAGGGTTTCAAGTGTGGTGAATTGGCCTATTTCTCGTAATGTGAAGGGGGTGAGGGGATTCCTTGGGTTGACAGGATACTACCGAAAGTTCATTATAAACTATGGGCAGATAGTCAAACCTCTTACTGAACTAACAAAGAAAGATGGGTTTCATTGGAACTTAGCAGCTTTAGAGTCCTTTGAAACCTTGAAGAAGGCTCTAACTACATCTTCGGTATTAGCTCTTCCAAAATTTTCCCAACCCTTTGAGGTGGAATGTGATGCTTCGGGCAAGAGGGTAGGTGCAGTATTGATGCAAAATAGAAGGTCGATTGCTTACTTCAGCAAAGCCTTATCTGAAGGAAATCTCTCTCAATCGGCTTATGAGAAGGAACTACTAGCATTGGTATTAGCAGTACATCATTGGTGTCATTATTTGTTGGGCAAACCATTTGTGGTTTATTTAGACCAGAAAAGTCTCTGCCATTTGCTACAACAAACGGTATCCACTACTGACCAACAATGCTAGATGGCTAAGCTACTTGGGTACCATTTTGAGGTCATTTATAAACCGGGTCCAGAAAACAAAGCTGTTGATGCTTTGTCACGGATTTATAAAGAAGGTGAATTGAAGAGCATTATTTCTTATCCATTGTGGGCTGATAGACAAATCCTTCAGCAGGAGGTGGACAAAGATCCTATTTTAAGTGGTATTGTAAGGGAATTACAACAAAATCCAGCTTCGAGGAAATGGTTTCAATGGCACCAAGGAGTTCTCTTGTATAAGGGAAGTTTAATGATTTCAGCTCAATCCACTTTCATTCCCTTACTCCTAAAAGAGTTTCACTCTTCACCTATAGGAGGCCATTCAGGTTTTCTACACACTTATAGGAGGATCGTAAGCAATCTTTATTGGGTTGGTAGTAAGAAGTCCATTCAAGACTTTGTTCGGTCTTGTGACACATGTCAAAGGTAGAAATATTCTGCCACATCTCCCGGGGGTTTGTTGCAACCCTTATCAATTCCTAACCAGATTTGGAAAGATATCTCAATGAATTTCATCATGGGACTTCCTATGTTTAAAGGATATGAAGCAGTACTGGTGGTAGTGGATAAGTTATCTAAATACGGTCACTTCATTCTATTGAAGCATCCGTATACTGCTAAAAGTGTGGCTGAAGTGTTTGTAAAAGAGATAGTACGTCTACATGGAGTTCTATTATCAATTATAACTGATCGTGATCTTTTGTTTATGAGTTATTTCTGGCGGGAATTGTTTCGACTGTAAGATACTATGCTGAAAATGAGCTCATTCTATCATCCAGAAACGGATGGGCAAACTGAAGTCCTCAACAGATGTTTGGAGACCTATTTGAGGTGTTTTGCTTCTGAACAACCCAAACATTGGTTTTATTAGATTTCATGGGCTGAACTATGGCACAATACTACTTTCCATGTGTTTACGGGTTCAACACCTTTTGAACTGATTTATGGAAGAAAACCTCCAACACAGGTTTGGTATTTGCTAGGAGAAACTAAGGTAGAGGCAGTAGCTAGAGAGTTGGTGGACAGAGATGAGGCCTTACATCAGCTCAAATATAATCTCCATAGAGCTCAAGATTAGATGAAGAAGTATGCAGATAGGAAAAGGAATCTGTTATCCTTCAAGGTGGGAGAATGGGTATTTTTTAAGCTCCACCCTCACAAACAACTTACGGTGGCCCGACGAATTAATCAAAAACTAGCGGCCAGGTAGTTTGGTCCTTTCCAAATTCTGGAAAAATATGGAGCTGTAGCATATAAACTTAAACTTCTACCACATTCTATAGTTCATCCACTTTTTCATGTGTCTCAACTAAAGAAGGCTGTAGAACACTACACTGTTGAGGAAACCTTGCTAGAAGGAATGGAAGTAGAGTTAGAGGATGTGGTCGAACAGGAAGCTGTATTAGCTAGCAGAATGATTACTAAGGCTGGACACTCAACTCATTAATGGTTAGTCCATTGGAGGGATAAACCGATGGAGAATGTTACATGGGAAGACGAATTTCTTCTTTGGAGTCAATTTCCTCATTTTAGCCTTGGGGACAAGACTGCTCTCCTGGAAGGGGGCAATGTTATAACCAATAGCAATAAGCCTAAGATATAGAGAGTGTACTTGAGGAGAAAGAAAGAGAAAGAAGGGGCTGAGAAGAATGATGCTAAATAGTTAAGAGTTAGTAGTGTGAGGGGCTAAATGGGCACAAGGGTGAGAATATAACAAAATATACGGAAGGGTAGTTAAGGGGGAAGAGAGAGAGGAGAAAGGATCAATCGGCTAGAAAGAAGAGAGACGAGTGATAATGTAGACACAGTGAATGTATTCCCTCTGAGGAGCTATATTCAGCTCTGGAAAGAAAGGTGTTCAGTAGAATCACCTTGTAATAGCAGTAAGGATCCTCTATTATAATCAATAATATACACCATCTCTAGCATATTAAGCTAGAGTTCTATCATCTTGATTCTTAGAAACACAACATTTCAGATCAAAACTGAGAGACCTTTTCATTATCATGATTATAGGATCCCAATGGCAATTCTCCAAGCGTAAATTTCACAACTTTTCTTCGTATTATACTACAATATACAAGCCATTATTTAATAACCACAACACAACTACTACAAAGTTTTATACATGTTAAAGAAACCACACCATAGATACGGAGAAATTAATCTTCTAATAATTTGTGAGCGAGCCAGATTAACACTTAATTGATGTGAAACTCCCCACTTGCCTGTGCCTCCTTCACTCTTTTCTCATAATCATCCTCTTCATCTTCTTCCCCGGCCTCAGCTTCATCTTCTTCCTTTCCATCATCATCTTCTCCTCCCCAACCAAACCCTCCAATAGACCTGGATACTGGAGGAGGAACTTTGGCCTCTTCCACAATTTTCATGATTTCTTCAACGCTTTGAAGGGAAAAGGTCGGATTTTCTTTCCTGTAGTATGCTGCTTGAGCTACCTCTGTCAGTTCCCTAGGCAAGTTCTTCAAAAACCATGGATGACTTTTGATTTCCTTGATTGCGATCCTCTGTAAAACCAGGTGGCTACTCAATTATAAAGTTTCCCTTGATGAATGCAATATTATGCCACATCAGATACAATTTTGGGCTTTACTAATGCTTTAGCCTTTTGCTCAACAATGATTAGATACAATGAAAGTACACATGTATCTATCTGCTTTTTACAGAGGTGTAAACAAACATACACCTGCGTGTAAAGAGATAACTGAAACCAAAAAAGAAAAAAAACTCCCTTGGTATTGAGAAAGACATACAGATAGCAGATTAAGTTACGGCAGCAGAATGACTATGCAGGACAGAAAATTATATGAAAAAACCATTTTGCTGACAATATAACCAAATAAAACTAACAAATGCTCAGAACAACTATCAAATTCAACTAGCGACAGATTAATCTTCTTTGTGTCCACAAGTACATAATAACTCCCTATTGTCCGTAGAAGAAGCATGCCACACATACCTTGGATGGGTTGGCCACAAATATGCGAGATAGCAGATGTTTACAATCTTGAGATATGTGCACATAATCAGGGATCTTGTATTGAACACCCAATATTCTCTATGGAATAAAAGAATCATATCAGACACATTTGTTAAAAAAATCTACAAACACAAGAGATCAAGGAAAATTTCTAATACATTAATTGTTTTCCTGAAATTCTTTGGGTCATCTTGGTCTTCGAATGGGTATGCCCCAACAAGCATAACATACAGAGTCACTCCACAAGACCACACATCTGCCAACTGAAAAAACAAAAGGGATTGAACGAAATATATGGAAGAAACATTCAATCACCAGCTAAGTGTACGTTCTCGTGACTTATCTTAAAAATTAGGACTTATCTTTTATATTCATCTCATAGCATCAAAATTATTTGCTTATCAAAAGTCCTCTATAAAGGAGCAAAATTTAAAGATATGTTAACTGTTAGCATGTGCCACATAATAATTACATAGTATCCAAAAAGGAGCAAATTTCAAATGGGCAAATGTTGAACAACATAAGAATTTATGTTACCTTGCCATCGTATTCTCTCCGAGAAAGAACCTCTGGAGCAATATATGCTGGAGTTCCAACAGTGGATTTGGGTCTTGAATGGAGCAAAGATGACTGCACAAAGAAAACAAATATGATTGGAAAAAAATCCAAGAAATAATGGCAGGAACCAAGATAAAGTGACAGTACAAATACTGATTTTTTTCTCAGTTATACCTTTGAATATCCAAAATCACAGATCTTTAGGCGTGGTGCTGGGCTACCATCCAACAATGTATTTTCCAGCTTCAAATCTCTATGACATATTTGCTGTAAATAATTGGAAAACAAGCAGCAACAATTGAACATAACATATTCTTGAACAATTCAGAACCCAAAAGACATTTGACAAGCTCTAAGGTTTTATTACCATGGAGTGACAATAGCTGACTCCTGAAATAAGCTGTTGGAAAAAGTACCTTGCCTGGAAAATGTTGGAAAAAGGAAGATTAAGCATAAACAAGGAAGAAGGACTACTTCAGTGTTGCTATCCGTCCCCAAATAATTGGGGTCTGAAATTTTTCACAACAAGAAAGACAGTAAACCTCATCTTCACTAAATCTTCCAGCATTACAGATTCTCTCAAACAGCTCTCCACCTGCAGCATATTCCATCACAATGGCAAGATGAGTTGGGGTCAAAACTACCTGCAAGATACACACACAACAACCATTACAAAACATGGACATAAAAGTGAGTCCTGTGCTGGTCTGATCAACAAAAACATGAAAAGTAGAAAGAAGGGCATAATCCACTATAAAAACCGGATTATCTAACCGAGGAGTCTAAGAAATTAACCTCCTTGAAGCGAATTATGTTGGGATGGCGAAGTGATCTGTGGTTTATGATCTCCCTAGCAACATTCTCATCAATCTAAAAACAAACCCAGCAAACAAAACCATTAGATACTTGTAAGTATACATTTTTCTACAGCCATCTTTATTAACTGTGCATATATCTAGGGAAAAGAAAAAGCAAGGGAGAAAGCTTGCACCTTCTGACCACGATCTATATACTTCATAGCAACAAGCTCTTTTGTCTCCTTGTTCCTCATCAGCCTCGCTATCCCAAAATTCCCAGATCCTATGTCTTTAACCAGCTCGTACTTCTCCATTATTTTTCTTATAAAATCTATTTGTGGAGCTATAAAGAAATCAGAAAACCAAGAGAGAAAGAAACCCTAATTTGACCCAATTGAACACTCTAAAAATTACCAATAATTTCAGCTTCAGTTCACCTGTTCTCAATTCTCAAAAAGCTGAACCCCACAACTCTGCAAAAACACAGGGGACGATGCAGAGAGTTTCAGAAACGGAAACCTGGAATCTTGAGAGAAAAGGAGAAGACGGTATATGAGAAAGGCTATAGTGTAGGTGGTGGTGAAAGGTGAGAGAGATTTGAAGCAAAGCAAAGAATCAAAATGCCACCAATGAGTGAAATATTTTTCCTTTAATAGATGAAATTTTTATATAAAACACATATATTTTATTATTTATTATTATTATTTTGTTATTTTTATCTTATAATTTGATTTATTACTTATTTTATATTTTATTTTTATTATTATCAATATTCTTATTTTTATTATTATTATGTTCCAAATTATTAGTATTAGTTTTATTTTATACATATTCTTTTTTTCTTTTTCTTATTTATTTATTAATTTTTTATTATTACTTTTTTTCTCCTTTCCTTGTCACAGTGGTCACCTGTAACATTCTCTTATGTGCTTCTGAAACTTCCCAAACTACCGCTCTCAGCAAGATTTCTATGTTGTATATTTTATTTATTAAGTATTTATTTTATGTATTTTATTTATTTATTATTATTCTTATTCCTTTTACATGGATTATTTAAAAAATAAAAAATAATAAATAATAAAATTGAACATATATAATTATATAACATTTACCCTTTTATTTATATTTCCATTAACTTATTATTAATGTTTAATTTAATTAAAATATAATTTTTGTGCAAGAATTAAGAATTTATTTATTTAAAATTAAATAATTTAAAAAGAGTACTTTCATATAAGGATGATGTCATTGGTTAAAATTAAAAAAAAAACTATTTATGCGAAAATATGAACAAAGAAAGGTCAATCAAATTGGGCCTGAGCCGGGATTGGGCCCAATATGTGTGAATTGGGTCGGTCGGGTTAACTTATGTTGAGTTGTTAGTGAAATGTTTCAGTTTTTATATCCAAGTCAAATCTGCAAATCTAGAAGACGAGCTCCAGATTGTCTCCTTCCTTTGCTTTACTTTTCCTTTCGTGAAGAAGCAGACTAATTCAGTGCTAGCCGAGGCAGGAGAAAGAGAGACCCTCAGATCCGACGAATTTTCCGGCGATCATCATGTTTTCCGTCGCTCTACGATCTCTCCCCTTCTGTGCTGCTTTCATTTTCCTCTTCTTCTCTCCCGTACTCGCCTCCGAGTCTGATCACAAGGTAAAGTTTCGTCCCTTACTCTTAGTCTTGGTTACTCCTAGATCTCTTTCTTACTTTCATTTCATTCAGATCTGTGTGTCTTCTCAGTTATTGCATTGTTGGAATTGATAATTACGTCATTTCTCAGTTTATGTCTGATTTTTGATTGAGTAGTGGGGATTAGGTTTAGATCTCTGGTGGAGCTTTGCCTCTTTTTTTTTCCCCCCTTCTCTTCGTTCTTAACAGTGTACATGTTGTTTTCAAAGTGAGGGCTTTAATTTCTGTTATTAATTCATACAAATTACTTCTCTGGCGTCGAGTTTGTGCGCCTATGATTTTCTATTCACATGAACCGTGAAATGTAACATAATTTGCGCTTGGAAAGAATTAGAGTTACCTTTGTGGGAGGATGTAGTAGGTTTATGCTCTTTATCTCCCAGAGCTAGATCTGATTATCAGCGAATATATGTCAGATGTATAAGCTTTTGTTTGTCACTTATCTCTCATTTTCATGTCAGAGAACAACTGCTCTATAACTTTTCAAAAGCATTTGATTTTAGTGTATTCACGTATAGAAATAAGGATCATTGTTCCAATGGCATGAAAGTCAACTGCATTAGTACCATTTGTGTGTGTCTTTGTGAGAAATTAGTTTAGTAAGTGGCAACTTCATGCATTTGAGTATGGGACTTAAGTATTTGTGTCAATGAAAATCAGTTCATGGATTGTTATAAGGAAACAAAAAGCATTGAATCATCCATTGACTCCTAGTTCTTGCATTTAGACCAGCCTAAAGGTAGTTTCGTTTTAGTGGATCAGAAACGCCCCTTTTTCTCGCTTGATTTTCTTTGCTGCATTGTTTACAAGATGGCCAAACATTTGTGTAGTGCAACTAGACTGTGTTTCAGAGTATTCGATTCCTCCCTTGACTAACATCTTTTGATCTTAGGCACATTGTATAGTTCTTTTAGAAGTTGTTAATTGCAGTCAAACCGGCTTGTAAATTATTTGATGCTGCAAACTCATGTTAAGCGGACTGCATGTGCTTTATGGCAATTCTATGGTAGTTGCCTGACAGAGTCTTGTACCTCTGTTGGACTGTTTAATTCAGATGAAATCTAAAGCAATCTTGAGCTATAAGAAAAGCATTTCAAATGGAATCATTCCTTTAAAACCTGATAAAAGAATTAGGCTGGAAATTCTATTGACGTATTCAGCGGCAGTTGGTGCTCTTCCTATCAGTTAAAGTTCACCCTTACTGTATGAGCAGTTTTCTTTGCAATCTTTCTTCTTCCAGTTAAGTTGACAAAGGTTCATGTTTTAACAGAGTGAATATTGTTGTTATTTTTTTAAAAGTAAGTTGTACTTTTGCTTATTAATACACTATTTTATTGCTTTCTTTTCCAGTATCATCCAGATGACAAAGTTACCCTATGGGTTAACAAGGTTGGTCCTTACAACAATCCACAAGAAACATACAACTACTACAGCCTTCCGTTTTGCCACCCAAATGGCAATGCTGCACACAAGTGGGGTGGTCTTGGTGAGGTCCTTGGTGGAAATGAGCTTATTGACAGTCAGATTCGTATAAACTTCCAGAGTATGTACTTTGTCCTATTTTTAGCTTCTTTGAATTTTCAGACAGCTGTCACTCATCTGGTCTTCTGGAATTTTCTTTACTTCTTTAATGATTTGTCATTTTTCTTCAGAGAATGTGGAGAGAGCTACCATTTGTCAGCTTGAACTTGATGAAGCCAAGGTCAAACATTTTAAGGATGCGATTGAGAACAACTATTGGTTTGAATTCTTCATGGGTATGTCATGTTTTGAATTTTCAATTGTTTTCCAAAGGGTAATGTGGACAAATAGTATTCTGTTATTGGATATTTTTAGTAAATGAGGTGATGGAATTGGAAGTCCAGGTTTTAGATTGGATCTTGGTAGGCTACAGATCATTGCCTTGGAAGTAAACAATGATTCAGCTAATGTACTAATTGTTTAAATATGAACCATAAATGGTAGCTATTCTGTAGATGATGAGGTTGATAATAATGGAAATGCTTTTAGATCTTTCAGTATAGAGTTCCTCAGATGCATTTCATAAACTCTATCAAACTATTTATGTGTTGCTAACAGATGCGGCCTCGTGTATTAATTTACTAATAAGTTGATCCTATGAAATTATGCTATTCAATCAAATTGCAGATCTTTGTTTTACTGTTACTTGGAAGTTACTTAGTGTAGTTAAGCTGTTAACATCCTTTGATTGTAGTGTTAGTGTTATCGCAATTAGGATACGATTTTTATGTTACATTTGCTTTTCCTTTAATGGTTCTCTACCCAATAACCCACTCCCCCAACTCCCAACCCCCAAAATTTTTTGAACTGCCCTAATCTTGCCTTGTTCTTTGTTGAGGTGCTGACACATTTTTTCCTTTGGTTTTCATTTCATGCCTCATTTGTTGCTTCCTGGATACAAATTCAGATGACCTGCCATTGTGGGGTATGTTTTTGCCATTCTGTCTTAACATATGCAAGTTTAGGTTCATTCTTAAACATTTTTTATCAATGATATTTTAGGTTTTGTTGGTGAGTTGCATCCTGATAAGAACAGTGATAGCGGCAAGCATGTGATCTACACACATAAGAGTATAACTGTTAGATATAATAAGGATCAGGTTTGTGGTTCACTGAGTGTCACTTGTTATATTGAATGGTGTTTACCTACATTGACAATATAACAAATCTCTTTTCTTGCAGATTATTCATGTCAATCTTACCCAGGAGGGTCCAAAGCCCTTAGAACCTGCTAGAGTAGTGGACATGACTTATTCTGTGAAGTGGATTCCCACAAATATCACTTTTGCCCGACGCTTTGATGTCTATCTGGATTACCCTTTTTTTGAGCACCAGGTAAAATTTATGGCTGGTTGAATTCCTTCTGATTGTAGTCGGCTTTATATCACTTTTCTAGATCTGTAGAACCATCTTTACTTTGTTGTTTCATTACCATTAAGTTCCTTCCGCATTCAAATTTAGTTGTAATGTATCTCTCAACATGCAGATACACTGGTTCTCAATTTTCAATTCATTCATGATGGTCATCTTTCTCACTGGCTTGGTGTCCATGATATTGATGAGAACTCTTAGAAATGACTATGCAAAGTATGCTCGAGAGGATGATGATCTAGAATCTCTGGTAACACCTTTCTTGAGTTATGAACCTCATAAATTTGTGGCATTTATATGATGGTTTATAACTTGACTTTTTTTTTATATTCTTAGTTCTAGAGCAATCTGTACCGGATCTTAGTTGATATTTATATCCTTCTTCCTTCTTTAATTCCTGGTTCCTTAAAAAGGACTTCTAACTGTATCTGATTGTGTTGGCCATTGTTGTTTCAGGAAAGAGATGTTAGTGAGGAATCTGGTTGGAAACTTGTTCACGGTGATGTTTTTCGCCCTCCCGGCAGTTTAGTTATTTTGTCAGCTGTTGTTGGAACAGGTGCACAGCTGGCATTGCTTGTTCTTCTTGTCATCTTATTGGCCATTGTTGGAACGTTGTACGTTGGGTAAGTTCATATAGAACTCCCTCTCTCTCTCTCTCTCTGTGGCATGCCAACACATATGCTTTCGAATAACCACGTATTCATTGTTTGCATAATCATTTATCACCGGTGGTTGGTTAATTGTGTGGTTTTTATATTTGATCTTGCTTTCCCATTTGGATAAATTTGGCACTGATGTTGGTGTTCGTTTTTGAAATGTTCAATGTCACTTACGTGGTCCAGGAGAGGAGCAATTGTTACAACTTTTATCGTATGTTATGCACTCACATCATTTGTTTCTGGTTATGTGAGCGGGGGAATGTATTCGCGCGATGGGGGTATGCTTCTTTATTCATTGTCTGGTTGATCTTTCTTGTGTATAATTATTCTTATTCTATTGGACTATATTCTTTGTTTCCAGGGAAAGGTTGGATAAAGTCAATGATCCTCACAGCTTCTCTGTTCCCCTTTATGTGCTTTGGGATTGGATTCCTCTTGAACACTATTGCTATATTTTATGGATCCCTTGCTGCCATTCCCTTTGGCACCATGGTGGTGGTTTTTGTAATTTGGGCTTTTATTTCTTTCCCTTTGGCACTTCTTGGTACGGTGGTTGGAAGAAATTGGAGTGGTGCTCCAAACAATCCATGCCGTGTGAAAACAATTCCTCGCCCAATCCCAGAGAAGAAATGGTACCTCACACCATCTGTAGTCTCTATGATGGGAGGACTACTACCATTTGGCAGTATTTTCATTGAGATGTACTTCGTCTTCACATCCTTCTGGAATTACAAGGTGAACTTTACAGTTTTTTCCATTTTATTGGGAAAAGGATCTTCACAACATTTGCACTGACTATTTCTTAATTTATTCACTTTAAAGTTGGTTAAATTTTAGGCTATAGATACCGTCTTTTATGCAAGGGCTTAAAGATTTAATATAAGATGCACGCCAGAAGCTTTTTCTGCATCTTGCTAGTTATACTGGAAAATCATTTTGAGGAACATGTTTCCATGTTACAATAATATCACAGACTACAGAAGATTAGATTCTGAAGAGCACTTTTTCTGGCTTAGATTGATAAACAGTGTAAAATTGATGTACTAACTACTAACCTTGCTTTTTTTGTTGCCTGATAGGTCTACTATGTGTATGGCTTTATGCTGCTGGTTTTCTTGATTCTTATAATTGTAACCGTATGTGTTACCATTGTGGGAACGTATTTCTTACTCAATGCTGAGAACTATCACTGGCAGTGGACATCATTCTTCTCTGCAGCCTCAACGGCCGTTTATGTCTACTTCTATTCAATATATTACTACTACGTGAAGACAAAGATGTCAGGCTTCTTCCAAACCAGCTTCTACTTTGGATATACTCTGATGTTTTGTCTTGGATTAGGAATTCTTTGTGGTGAGTTTACTTTTTCCCTTTAATCGATTCGAGAAACCCAATTTTTCTTGCTTTATGACTATTTATGAAGTTATTTTCACTTACAAATGTATGTCTTGGTTTTGCATGATATGTGAGCATACTGCTCAGTTAATGGGGTATATCGAAAGGCCATAATGAGGTTCTGATCTGCGAAGTATATTGTTCTTATAATTTTCACCACACGTATAAACCATGTTGTTTGAATGTGCAGGAGCTGTTGGCTACCTGGGCTCTAATCTGTTTGTAAGGAGGATCTACAGGAATATTAAGTGTGATTAGAACCTTATACAATGGAAAATGTGCCCAAAGAGTGCTTCTCCGAGCATTTAAGATCATATTTCTGGAGAAGAGTGCGTTGGGAATGGCAGTTCTGGAGAAGAATCAACAGGGTTCAAGAGGTGGAATGTATCTTCTCTCTGTAGTCTACAAGGTGGAAAGCCAACATAAATATATCATTCTCACCTTTTCTTTTTCTTTTTCTTTTTTGGCATGTGAATTCTTAATTTAGATACTTCAGGAGAAGGATGGTTGACCGTTGAAGCTTAGCAAAAAATACAAAAAGACGTATGGTATGTCTGCCATTTTTGTTATAAAATTTTTGATCTTTATTAAACTAGGTGGACTGTGTAAAAGGGCTGATGCCTAGCTTGCCCCTCGGAATTTGTTATCCTTTTTCTACGTTTGTGGTTGAAGGAGACTAGGGGGATTATAGTAGGGAAGGCTTTTGAGGTAATTTAGCCTTTGCTTCATGAAGTTTTTATTCTGGTGCAAACTGACTAGAATTTTTAGTTCTTCATAATATGTGGAGATAGAGCTCTTTTCTCCGATATTTTAAAAATTAAATTGAATGGTATTGAGATTATTATCACTCGATTTTAAAGAGATTATAAAATTAATTAATACATTGGTAGTTTTTTAATCATTGTTTAAAATATTGTTTCCTATAGCCCGTCGTTAACTTAAATATTCGGTCAAATAGTGATTCAAAATATAAATCTAAAAACATGTAAGACTAAATTAAAAAAATTAAAATCTCTCCTATATAAAATAATAATTACTTATAAATAAAAAAAGAATATGATAAAATTATCTATAATTTATTTAACAAATAATAATGTATTAAATAAAATTTTTATACAATTAGTTTTATACAAAGTGATCATAGATTACATAATTAAATACAATAATTTAATATAATCATATTTAAAATTTAAAATTTATATATTTTATATTGATAATGTATATTATATATATATATATTAGTAACTTTTAAATTATTTATCTAAAATTTTATAAGAAACAATTAAAAATAATGTTAATAAAGAAGAATTTGTCATATTAATTTTATATTATAATAATTTCTTAAGATATGATTTAACTAAAGTAAAAAAATTGTGTAGAAATTGATATTGACTGAAATTGTACCAAAACCAACTTTGGCATCAAGTTAGACTCGGCCTGGCCAAGAATGGTACCTACCTAAAGTTCACTCTTGGCTTGTTACTATATTGCCTTATTATACTTGTTTTTACTAGGATTCACTCTTAACAACCAAGTCTAACATTGATAAAACTATTTTTAATAATAAAAATTATTAAATAAATCTTTCTAAAAAATGGATAGATTTAAATTTTTAACAGTTTAAATTAATTTAATTTTTTAATCATTACTTTTTTTTTCCGGACATTCTAAAGTAATGAGTTGCATTATTATATTATTTAAATTTTTAATAACTATAAACATAGGGTTCGATAGTCTGCAAATTAGCAATTTTTAACTATCATCGAGAGACCAAATGGGCAATCCTACATTTCTTTTACTTACTGTCTAGGTGGTCGAGTTAACGAAGTAAAGAATACGGAGTTAAAAAATTTTGTGCTAGAATCCCGTTATTTGCAGTTTCTCTCGAATCTGTCCTACAGAATTTGCTTAATACAGAATATTTGATTGGTATAATTTACAAGTTATTGTGTCAATTCGAAAATTTATTTAGTACGTATCTTAAAAAAAACGTCTACGTTCCTTGGTTAAAAAAAAGTACTTTAAAAACTTTATAATTAAAAGAAGCATATGATAAAAAAAATTATTATGGATAAGATAGAAGCAGTCAATTAAGTTCTAAAGCCGCTCGCCACATAGATTTGATAGCATAGAAACAAATTACCAAGGGGTCTGGGTCTGCAGTTGCACTCTGCATGCATGAACCCAAAAATCACATAAATGATAGTAAAATTAAGCTTGGAATTCTTCTTCTTTGTGTGTCTCAATGGTAACGTCAGAAGTGGCATAAGCAACACAAGTCAGTACCCAACCATCAGCCATTTGGTCATCGTCAAGGAAGCTACCGTCCGACTGGTCCACCGTCCCTGACACTACCTTCCCTACACACGACGAGCAAGAACCAGCCCTGCATGAATACGGTAAATCAACACGTTCCTCCTCTGCGTGGTCAAGAATGTACACATCGTCTGGGACTTTTATCACTCTCTCTCCTTCTGGAGTAATTAGCTTCACGTTGTACGCCGCCATGGCCTTAATCCGCCCTCCGCGCCCACTTTTCAACCCGAAAAGCGCCTTTCCCATGTTCAGATCCGCCCTCCGACTCGTCACCCTGTACCGGGGTGTCAAGGAGGTGCTCAGCGTCCCGCCGGAGAGTGTGACCGTGGAAGCCATTTTTGTGGGTTAAGCTTAGCCTCTTAGGTTAGCTTAGAAGAGAGAGTGGCAGTGGCGAGCGAAAGCGAGAATGTGCAAAGTGTCGATAAAGGCGATGGCTTGTGAAGGAACCCTTATCTGCCACGTGGCAGTCGATCTGTGATTTGCGTTATCGTCTTATTATCGCCACACAGAGGAAAAAAAAAAAAGAAGTCATTTATTTATTTTATTTTTTATTTATATATATAAACTAATTATTATTTTTAATTTAAATTACTTTTCTTGACAAGCTCATTTTTATTTATTAAAATATAATTTAATTTTACTTTTATTTATCATTATTATTTATTTATTTACTTATTAATTATTATTATTTTTATTCATATTTTCATTCATTCGTGTGAGTTGCTTATAAGCAAACTTTTTACTAATTAGGGTTCCCAAATCTTACGTCTCAACAGAATTTATACTTAATATTGTTGTTTTGATTAAAAGAATATTTTCTTAATTTTAAAATTTTTAAATCTACAATTTAAATGAAGTTATTCATTAAGACAGATCAAATTACTTTTTAAATTATTTTGATAAATTAACAAAAGTACATAATAATTCATAAATTATATGTTTATGATGAATCATTTAATAAATCGGTAATTTAGAATCAAATAATAATTAGATAATTATTTATAAGTGGTAATATCTTTATTTCTAATTAATAATTCATTTATCTACTAGCTGCTTTAATTTAAGGTTTGGATAACCATAATGTGACTTACTTATGAGCATGTTCAAGTTTTTGTAATTAGCACGTGTGTTGTATGTGATAGGTGTTGGAACCTCGGGAATTTCAATAGGGGCAAGAGCCAAGAGTTGCTATGAACTCATTTGCTTTATCTTTAGCTGAAGGTGATGTATGCTGAGATTTTGGTGGAGATGTAAATAGTGTTTTGATCTAAAATGATGTATTCCACGGATTAAAAGGTATAGTATGTGAAGAAGAAAAAGAAGATTTTGAATTAGAAGGATCCATCTTCATAGCTTCGTCAGATGAGATGAATGTATGATGGAGATTTACTGTTATTTTGATCCGTTAAGTAGATAATATCTTTCCGTCGTACATTGAAAATATTTATAAAAATCACGTCGATCAAGTGAACAATATTTTATTTCAAAATACTCTTGACGAATTTGTTTGTCAATGAGTTGGAAGTTACTGATAAATTTGTGTATAATATCAAAAAAAATACTTACAAAAGTGACTTGGATGTATTGTAGTCGTCTTTAGACGTAAAAACTTTGCCACTATTTTTGTATAGTATCAATAAAATGAGAAGTAAACTCAGATAAAATATCTCGTAAAGAAGTATTTAGTCGATTCATATACAAATATAGTGATGCTTCAAATTTATGAAGACGTTCTCTTCATTTCTTAAGAGAAAGGTCGTAAAACGTAAATCAGGGATCTGAAGTAGGTTTTATTTGTTGTATTGAAACTCCCGGTAGTAATGATGTGAATGGTTCAGGTTTTATAGATTCAACATCACTGATATCTGAATTAACTTCAATGTGTTGATGCATAGTCATTGTATCCTGGGTTAGATCAACAAACTGTTCAGATGAATCCATAAATGATTCTACAATTGATTCTAATTTATCATAAGATGGTTTTGAAATCTTAGAAGATTGCTCAGAGTGTTCAAAAGGTTGAGTAATGGTTTGCTTAGAGTACTCAAAGGGTTAATCTTTGTTGTAGATTGTGGAACCTTTGGAATCTTAATAAGTGCAAGAGTTGTTATGAACTCTAGTGCTTTATCTTTGGCTGAAGAGGATGTAAGCTGAGCTTTTGGTAAAGATGAAGGTGGTGTTTTAATCTGCATTGATTTATTCTACGAATTAAC
>JANIIA010000191.1:2356535-2375731 GCA_027478495.1 Erythroxylum alaternifolium | reverse complement strand
AAGTTACTTTATACTCTGGCATTCTCAACTATCTTGTCTGATCAAGATCTCATATGAAAGAAGACAGATTACAATTAGTCGGATCTAAGCTGTATATGGTCAATTGTATGTAAAACCTCAACGTCTCTTCCTTCTTTTTCCATGAAGCTTGGGTTAAAAGCTCTTTTACCTCAAATCATATGGAAGTGCACGTCACACTCAATGGTAGATTTTTATTCATATCGATAAAATTTGTAACCATTTTACGAGTAATTGTAACAATCACGAACGACACGGGTGGAGTTACGGTGGTATTATGCATCTAACATTATTATATATGTATATAACGAGATACATTGAGAAATTTGACAAGGAAGAAGAAGAATATTGCATGAAATCCACCGGACAAATCGAATTGGTAAACCTATCTATCAATCTTTAGCTATCTCCCTCCGGTCTGATGATCAGAAAGCAAGAGTTTGGCGTTCAGGGTCTGAAACGCGACTCTCGTAGAACCTGGCAATGAAGGCGGAGGCTCTACCGTCGATACCTGGTTCACCAATCCATCGTCGTCCATCTTCATCACTTCGACATATCCTCATGCCCCCATACAAACCATCTTCGCTCATCATATCGTCACTTCCATGAGAGCAACACGACTTGAAGATGTTGAACAGAGAGAAAGATGACTTTCTCTGCCTCCCAGCTCCCATGTCTACCCAGCCTGAAGACCAAGTGATGTGAGTTGTCTGGTCTGCTAATTTATAGTGAAACCAAAGGAATATATGTTCTTCCCTCACGTTCACTGCATTTGCATGCAAAGCGTAGAATTATATATATATATATATACACGCACACATATATATTATTATTGTTGTTTTACGTTAGCTAAATGGAGGGTCGAGATTTGTTGAAAAGACTGATCGATTAATTAAGATATTAATCAGACATCCATCCATTAATCAGATGGTTGTAATCAAAATCAAGACTCCAAAAAGCATTGATGTTAACTTAATTAGTAGAATAATCTTTTTAATTAAGTGATTATAATCATTGTCCAAAAAAAGATATATAAAAATTTATAACTATCAACTAAATTAAATTTATTATTTAATTTTAATTTATTATTAATCTAATAATGCATTCTAATGATATAATTTATGAATTATTAAATATATTTATTATTTGAATAATAATTTTAACCATTTATTAATATATATAAAGAATATTACTTTATACTTAAATTTCTCTTTTTGTGCGCGTCAGCTTTTAAAGATTCCCTTGCAGCTGGCTCCAATACTTTTTTATGTATATTAATTCTATGATTACTTAACAACTACGGCTACAAGCTACAAAGTACAAATCCGTAAAATGCTTTTACTATTCCTAGGCCCCTTTAGTGATTATTTATCTAAAAAAAATATGTTGAACTCCAATATTAGGAGCCCCTATTCCTTGTGCCTTCGGGATTGGTGGAGGATGTAAATCGCGGGATATGCCTCAACTGACCAGAAACTTAAGCTTACCTACTGATCTCACCATATAAGGGGCCCAAATCTTAAAGGTTGCTCCCAAGATTTGAACCCCTGCCCTGCAGGTCGCCAGCATAGTAAGCACCACACCACCCAAGCCTTTGTCAGTTGAGCTATGCCCCGGGGGCTTAGTGATTATTTATCTAAATTTCATGGAAGGTGGGACTTAGTATAAGCGGATCGGATCTTCTGTATCGATTATGGTGTTTTTATTATGTTTCATTAAATCTTATCCATACATTTAGATAGATCTCTCATAAATATACGGATGAGATTTAGTAAAACATAGTTGAAACAAAGTAACTAGAGCAGAGGGTTTAATGTGTAGAATAAGAAGCAAAGTTGTTCTTTTATAATTATAATGTCATAGGTTCAGGTTATAGAAATAGCCTTTTTTTCAAAATATAAAAGGAAGACTATGTATATTATAACCTTCTCTACAACCTCACGGAGCAGAGAGTCTTGTACGTTTACATTAACTAAGTTTCACAATTTTTTAAAAATATCTTCTTCTTTATAAATTAATGTTTTAAAAATAGAGCCAATTTATCTAATTTAATAATAAAAGTTTAAAGTTTAAACTGGTCAACTTTTTGGTTCGGTTCGCAATTTTCAACTTTGATTTAGTTTAATAATTTTTGTTAATAAAAATCAATCAATTAACCTGATTCTTATAAATTAATAAATATATTTATAAACCAAATAAACCAATTAATTTTTATCTGACAGTTTCTTTCTGAATTAAAATTTAAATTTTTGGATAAATAACAATAATCTTTTTAAATTATTTTAAATCCTTTAATTATATTCTATCTTTAACTAGTTTTACGACTGTTTAATGCATTTTATCTTTTAAACTTTAATCCTCTTGTTTTATCAGTTTAACTTTCGGTCTGATTTTAAAAACATTATGATAAATTATTTTTCACTTTTTATTGTCCACCTCAACTTAAAATTGAGATATGAAAATATAATTATCATTGAGTGGTAATTGAATAAATAGAGATTTAAAATGCATAGAAGACTTGACTGCTAAGCAATACGTAATCACTTTGACCAACTCATACAACATGCTGTAACGCAACATATACTTTTTTAATTTCATTTAATATATATATTACGCTTAATAAAAAAATAAAAAGTAGAATCCTGTACCATATATTGTACTCGAGTCTTGGGTACAATCAGGAAAAGAAAGAAAAAGAGGCCCATTCTCCTAAAAAGTACTATCTTTAAGTGTAAAGTGCATGCAAGCTGTCTGGCTTTTTGTGTGCTTAAATAAAATTATTTTAACCGAATATAAAAATACAAAAAACAACTAATTAAGCAATCTAAAAAATCACTTATATTCGCTTTATTGTAATAAAATGGTATGGGAGAAAATGAATTATTACTATAATTCAGATGTGTTAATCGGAAAAATAATTTTAAAAGGAATGGTTGAGTTGACCGGGCCTTAAGTTTGGGCTTCCGACAAATATTGCGAATTAAATAAAAATAGAAAAAATTAGGTTGGACTGAGTCGTGTCGAGCTCGTATTTAAATCCATCTATCTCGGTCATTGCTATTCTTTAATGATGGTATGATACGAGTTTTTAAGATTAAGTCGAATAAAAATTTAAGATAGATTTTATATAAATGTTTCACCAGTTTGAATTTATTATTAATTAGCTTTTGTTTCTAATTTTTTGATTGGTTTTATATTAGAATTTATTATTAATTAATTGAATTGAGTATGTATTTAATTCAAAATTCACAATTGATTAATTATTCGAGATTTGAATAACAGAAATTAAATTTATTTTGTTAATTTGAGTACTTTTATGCTAACAAGTATTTATTAATTAGGTTCTTTTTATTATTTAACTTTAAATTGTGAACTTATCATAAATAAATTAAAAATTAATTAATAGAGATAATTTGTTAATTTAAACTTAATTTGTTAATTTCAAACGGGCCAGCCTAGGCTTGAGGAGCGAGGGTTGTGCATGAAACAAAAGGTTGACCCCATGTTGGAAAATCACCGATGATTGAATCACGAGTGCAGCGAAAAATAAAATATTTTATAATTTTTGATTGAATCATTATAGTTGAATAACCTAGAAAATGTGAATCATAAAATAAAAGAATAATTCCCTATTTCAAAGTTTCCGTTGAAACCTTTTCGAGATATCAACCATGAGTTATTTACGCGTCCAATTTTTAACGGTATCTACAAAACAGTAAAAAGAAACTCAACATTTGAGAAGAATAACGCAAAAGTGCTAAGTCCTCCTTTATGCTTATTTCTTATAAATAGAAAAAAAAACATTAGGTTTTTTATTAAAATTAAATATTACAATTATAGTTAAATTCAAACTTTAACTATAAATTAATTTAAGTTAATAATTGATCTCTAAGTAATTTCAAACTTCACAATTAAGTCAAACTTAATTAAAATTAATTTTTTAACTGCTCTTTACCTGTGAACTCTTAGGTTCTTAATATATTGACAATAATTATAAATTATAATTATGATTCATAATTATAATTAAATGAATTAAAACTCTCTTTTAATTTATCTTTAATTCTCTAATTAAACAAGTTATAACCACATATAAAGATTAACGTCTCCTAACATAACATGACCACTCAAATATTATGAATGTCAAATTAATTTAACTCAACCTATCCATGCATGGTTATGATATATAATTTAATTATTTCGCCGTCTGATATTCTAATTTGACACAGAGTATGAATAGTATTTGCTCTTTTTAAATTCAATAATATTCATTCTTGCTAACTAGTAATTTATTTATGTTAATATTTGAAAACATTTTTTTAAATCTCAGTTCACTATAGTTGGAGAATTCTTTAAATTACTACTAATAAAGAACAATGAAACATTCTCTCTGATTACTTTATAGTGAATAATCCTTTATTAACGTATTCAACTATATTTATATAATTCATACTGTATTTAAGTACTACCGACTAAGTTTTCTCAAATAAGTAGTATCAAAACACAATAATTATCACATAAGATATCTTAGTAATCTCAACTATAAAGATCAATACAATAATCATAATGAGAAAATTTGCGGACACATAATGATATTCTATTTGAGATTATCATAATCGGGTCAGTTCAATGAAATTATTATCTAATAATCACCCACATATTTATTTAAAAGTCTCCATATTTTTAATTTATGAAATTGATTGCTTCATAAGAAAAAAAAACATATAATATGCTAGTTTTATCAACAACAAGAAAAATTTAGAAATAACACATAAATACAAATAGAATTTCATAATTACTATTTTATCGTAATGTTAATTGCACAATAATTATATTAAAATTTTTATCCTTAATATTAATACCCCCTCTAAGGCTCTAATGGCTGGCTGACGAAGTTGCAGGTAGGGACAGTATCACCTAACCTTCATTGTCTGTTGGAACAAATCACAAAAATAAGAATGACCGCAAGTTACCTACTTTTAGCCTTCTATACCTACCAACCACCAGCGGTCCTAAAGTCAACATCCAAAGAGATATCGGATCCTGCAATTTCAAGACACTCAATTCTTCTTCTTCTTCTTCTGTATAGTTTACATCCATGGCGTCGTCGACGAAGACTGAAATCCTGGACGCCCCTCTGCATGCTATCGGTTTCGAAATTGAAGAGTTATCCCCACACAAGGTCACTGGTCGTCTTCTCGTTACCCACAAATGTGTGCAGGCACGTCTTCTTCCCCTCTTTCTTTCAGTCTGGTAGTTATTACTGTTAATTGTTTGTGATGTGATAAGCGAGAGATATTGGTAATTGATTAATTAATTTTAACTTATAGCCGTTCAAAGTGCTACACGGAGGAGTATCGGCGATGATATCGGAGGCATTGGCGAGTATGGGAGCTCATATGGCGTCGGGATTCAAAAGAGTTGCTGGTATTCACCTCTCAATCAATCATCTTAAGCGAGCAGATCTTGGTGACCTTATCATCGCTGAAGCCACTCCCCTCAGTCTCGGTCACACTATTCAGGTACTTTACTCTTACGTTCTGTTACCATTGTACATTAAGTCTACCTATCTAATTCAAAAGATTTCTGAATTATCATTCAAAATGCTCATCCTTTATCAGAGATGTCATGTATCTGCATTTGTTCTGCACTTTGTGATTGTGCTCAAAATGAATGTGTTGAAGCCAAGATTAAATTTTCATTCTGAAAAGGTATGGGAAGTGCGTCTATGGAAAGTTGATCCTTCAGACTCAGAGAGCAAAATCCTGGTCTCATCTTCCAGGGTTAGTCTTTTATGCAACATGCCTGTGCCAAATCATGCAAAAGATGCTGGAGACAATCTCAAAAAATTTGCCAAGTTATGAACTCCGACTTACAAAAAATCATGTTAATTAAATAAAAGTGAATTATTTTTCGTACATATTCATTGAATTACATTACATGAAGTTAGATCAAGGAAGGGGAAGATCCTTCAACAACCTTACCAGTTAATAGTATAGTAGAAGTAGTAGTAGTAGTTCTTGATGGCTTCTCAAGTTATAACACAATCCTATATGCTTTGTGCTATGCTCAGTTTAATCAACATATTGTACAGATATAGAGGAGATATGAAATCTAAAACCTGCCATAATACTGCATAAGAGTACTGGTCGAGAAGAAACCAAGTATAAGGTCACGCAGATTCTGCAAATCCTATCCGCAGGTTACCAAAGTCAAAGACTGTGTGATATGCTCTTAGGAACACGTCTCCAAGAACCCTGCATCCATTTCATAAATTAGTGTATGTCATGCTCATGTTCGTTGTTTGATTATGATTTACCCAAAACATGGTAGAAGGATAACATACCAAAGGGGGCCTTGTGGGGGTGGCACATCCAGACTAGTGAACCCACTCAAGCAAACATTTGCAGAGTCTTTTCCAACTCTGACAATATACTATACCAGATAAAAACCATAACTTTCTTTACTAGGAAGCAAAAAAGCAAAGTTTTAAAAAAAAAATCCAAAACCTCGGTGGGATAAAACTAAATCAATAACCACACCTGTTCCGGAGACAGAGAAAATGATTTATCTCCAATGGTGAATGAAACATGAGGCATGGTGGCCATGTCATGGCAGTTGACAAACGCTTCTCTCATGGGATTGGGAAGCCTTTCACACATCTTTTATAATGAACACACATAGATACATAGATTTCAAGTTATGATTAGCAAAAATAAGACACGAGTGATTGTGATTGTGATTGTGGAGAAAAGATATACTCTGTACTAGAAGAAATTACCTCATCCAGGTATTTGAATATATTTTCCTTTGCTTTCTGTTCCTTAAGTTGCATTTGAATCCAGAGAACTATCATCTCGCAGAAAGTACATAGAGCACTCTCATCAACTGATAATCTGGTATCATCTTCATTATCCACCACTGTCTTAATCACATTTCTGCAAGATTCAATTGTTTTATGTAGAGAGCAAGACGCTAATTAGGGGAAGAAAGCTGAGATTATTACCTGGCAGACTTAGAACCATTGAGTAGACATATTCCAATATCACCACAGACAAATTTGGGTTGTAACTACAAAAAAGGGTGACAGAACACACCTATTAGACAGATTACTTTTACATTGTAAGAGTCAGCAGTGGAAGTAACTGAAGGATGAAAGAACGCACCCCTGACATTATGTATTCCCATATCACATTTGCATATTTTGAGTAAACATATCTACACTCCAAGCTCAGAATTCCTCGAGCGCCAATGGCATGGTTGATTTGAGCCACGATGGCCTGGAAATGAGAACTTTTAACATAAACACCCAGGATAATAATTTCACTTTCTGTGCAACATGGATATGTTTATGAGTGGTGTGAGCATTTACAGTTGGTCCAGCAAGAAAGGGTACTCCTGAGTCCACAATAGCTGCACATCCATTCTCGCAAAATCCTGAAATTTCTAGGTTGTTCAGATTTGGATTTCACTGGTAAAATCCAGCACCATAGAACAAATCTTTTGTCCTAAACCTGCAAGTTATTTTCTCATTCTGAAGAAAAAAGGCAAAATCAAAAATTTCCCTTTTGAGTAATATTCCTGAATCTTTCACCATAATATAAGCAGTTCAGTCACATAGTAAGCTTGGGCTCTACATGCTGTGCCATCACCTGTTGAGCTGTTTGCAATAAGTATGTCTCCCACCGTGATCTGGCATGAAGGATGTGTACAATTTCAAGGTAAATCCGGTTTCTTGTGATCAAAAGAAGAAGATAGGAAAGTTTGTGACTCGGGAAAACCTGCCAGTAACCCCTTTTAGTAATTGGCACATAGGCATGGTCGCCCCTGAAATGCCTCCAGTCAAAACCTCCAAAGACAATCTCACCACCCACCGTCGATATTGGATCAGGATTTAGCCAGAGAGAGAAAACTCGCTGGTTGAGTAGACCTTGTTGCGCCATATTATACCTGTAAATGGAGCCAAATCCATGAACTACCCAGTACAAAACACAATGAATGAACACTAAATTATCCTATCCTGCTTTCTGTGGGGAAGGAAAGATCATGCATTATAAACTCCTAAAATGATACCATAATGGTGTAGCCTGGCCAACAGCAATTTCCCCAAACCCAAGCCCGAGGACCCCATCAAACTGTGTACCTAAGAATGACAAAAATCCTTCTCGTGTAATCTCCACAAACTCCTGATGAATCGTAGGACAGGACATATCATCATTGCAGCAGCAGAAAAGAGAAAAGTTCAGAGGCATAAAAACGTTATGGAAGAACAACCCACTTGATCTTTGACGATACCATTTCCAACTTTGATGTAATCTCTACTGAAGAAGCCCGAAATTGAGCCTGAACCATAGCTTATTTTGCAAGGTGTTCCTGGAAAAGTAGCAAACCGAGAGAATTTGACACCCCAAGTCCAACCAATTCAGACTCCTAAAATGGTGGTGTAGAAAATATTGAAAACAGTGTTACCGATCTTTGTATAAGTACGGGACAACCTTGCCCTGAACTTGGAATGGAAGAAGCAAGTAATCTGCAAGTCATGCAGGTAATGTTCACAAATTACTCGTATGTAACACAAGAAAAAAAGATCTTCGACCTTTTAAGGACATACATACATACAGATAAAAGACATTTTGAAGATGGAACCCAAAGGTTGGCGCTACCAGTATCGAAGACGACAGAGAAGCTTTGTGGGGGTGATCCAATAGCAATCTCTCCATAATATTGTATACCTCTATAATTCTTAAGGTAAACCATATCTGGTCCTTCGGTGTTATGTTGAGCATCGGGAACCTGAACCATTCTGGTAGCTCTCACGGTGGAAAGGTCCAAAGATCGCTTTCTTAAAGCGATTCTCAACGTACCTTTGCTCTTCCCGGAGAAAGATTCAACATCCAAACATGCTCTCACCAAGATTGCTGCCACTACAAGAATCCTGATCCGCATGTTCTAATTATCACAATCTAGATCAGAGGCAGGCAAGAGAGAAGTTGGGAACATGTAAAGCGAGTAAGAAGTAGGCTTCGTGATACCATACCTGGAACCAACTGCTAAATCTTACGACTGAAGAAGGAAGCAGAGCAACAAGGGGTGATCGTGACTGAGTTTAGTATGTTTGAGAATGAGAATCGATGGTCTAGTAGTGGTATATAAAGGTGGAGAGTGAGTGTTGGTTTTGGATCATTCAGAAACGAAACTACCAAGTAATTTCTTCTTCCAATGTACTCGGAGTGGGAAGTATCCTTAATCCATCTTCTTTTCACGGGCAAGGCTTGGCGATTTTGTTCCGGTCAAATTAGAGTTGATTGGATTCCTGATGAAGATTGAGCCTGAGGCAGTTCAAAACTTGACTGAAAATTTGAATTATCTTCACAAAATGATATTATTGTAATTTAATTTTTCAAAATAAGATTTAATACTTAACAATTAGAATCATATTTTAAAAATAATACCGGAGGTTAAATAAGAAATTTAAAATTTAAAAAGTTAAATTAGATGACTATAAAATTAGTTAAAAATTAAATAAAATTAAAAAATTTGAAATATAATTGAATGATACTATTAGAAATGTCAATGAGTCGGGACTGGTCGGGCCGTTCTTGGCCCGGATTGGCTTGATCGATGAGCTAAGGTGATTCGTGGCCCGACGGGCTGGGATAAGTCTGTTTGATGAGCTAATCCGGCTCACTATATATTTTTTAAAGAAAAAAGTCAAAAATGACGTTATTTTTGACAAGTAAAGGTCGAGTCACAAGATGGTCCATTCTTGATTGATAACCTTGGTCAGGCAAACCATGGTCGGCCTATAATCGAATCAACCTGGGCCAAAATCGGGCCAGACTGGGCTAAATTTGATATCGCTAGATAATGTTCAGAATTTATTTTAATCGAAAATTTTATTAAATAAAAATTAATTGATTTATTTTAATTTATAAAAATCGATCAATTAATTAATAAAAATTTTAACAATAAATTTTATTAAATTAAATTGAACTAAATATTAAAAATTAAATCTAAAATTCAATGGATTCAAGATTTTACGATTACACCTATAGAATTGATTTAGTTTTTTAATAATTGATCACTCATATGACTATTATTATGTGGTTTTTTGTTAAGAAAAAAGTGATGAACATTGAAATAATAGATAAATCTTATTTTTCAATTAATATTTGACAAATTTTAAATTCATAAAAATAATTCAGAATTAAATTTATTTTTGTTAATTAAAATTTTACCAAATTTGATTTAGCCTGTTAATTTATAGTTAGTTCGATGTTCATTTATTGATTTAAATAATCAATAGTATATACAACTCAAATACAATTTAGGATTTAAAGATTACTAAAGAATTTCATCCTATTAGTTCCACTTCTATGTTTTTGTTATGTTTTTCAGTTTGTATTTTTATTTTAAATAAAAGCAAAAATCTATTTGGTTATCAATATTATATTTTTGTTTAAATAAAATTTAAAAATAAATTATTTTTAATTAAATAAATCTATTTTAATCTCTTATATAATATTTATTAACAAATAATTAATAAAATTATTTTATTTTATTAAAATAAATAATTTAAAAATTAACTTCTTATTTACAAATTGATAGTTCTTTTAAATATACTTTAAATATTAAATCAAATTTTATTTGAAACTTATATACTTTAAGATAATTTAAATTTAATTATATTTATTAATAATTATTATATTTAATTTGATTATACAAATTAGATTAAATTATTAAGCAAAATTAAATTATTTATAATTCTTATTAAAATTAATATATTAAATAATATATATTTAGTTAATAGTAAATTATATTATAAAAAGTAAAAACAAAATGTTTTTGTTAAAATTTAATTCGATTGAAACTTGTAAAAATGACTTAAATTTTGTTTAATTGATCGAATTAAATAAATTAACTTAAGATCGAGCCCAAACTGATTAAGCCGGCCCAACTTTTATTTGCTTAACATCATGTTTCATGTCTCAAGTAAAAGCAAAAAAAGAGAACGTCGCCTGTGAGATTCGAACTCACGCGGGGAAACCCCACTTACTTAGCAGGCAAGCGCCTTAACCACTCGGCCAAAGCGACGACATCTGGGATGACTATAGTAATTTTTAATTTAATAGTGTAAAACGAATCTGTGGGTGGCCTCCCTTTCTTCAGACGATGTCTTTCCCTGTCACTTCGTGTTATGCAATCCACCTCAAAAACCAGAAAAAAAAAACTCTAGTCTTTTTTGTTTCAGAATCTGAAAGTGTTTCCTTTTTCTTGTTGGGTATTTTTTGTAGATTTTGAAACTAAATCATATAGAATCTGTGTTAGTTAAAATGAACCTCCAACAACACTGAAGAGAAGAGAAGAGGAGTAATCAGCTGTGTTAAAGACACTTTCTTCTCGAGATGGCCACCGTGCAAGTGGCCGGAAACCTGACGGCTCACGACAGGAGGATACTGATGAAAGTAAACGCCGGCGCTTCAAGTCTTTCCTTCCTCGGCTCGTCCTTCATAGTTGCTTGCTATGTTCTCTTCAAAGACCTTCGCAAGTTCTCCTTTAAGCTCGTCTTCTACCTTGCCCTCTCTGTACGACTCTCTCTCTCTCGCCAATTCTATGTTTTGCTTCTTTTTACTTGGGATCTAACTCTCTTATATTCATTGCTCTGAATTTCTGGAATTCAGGACATGCTGTGCAGTTTCTTCAGCATAATTGGGTATGCTTCTAGAACCGATCTCTTCTTCTGATGCTTCTCTCTTTTTTTTTTTTCAGTTATCTGTGTTTGAAGTTAAGAAGGTTATTTTCTTTTGACTGTTTGATACAGGGATCCTTCTAAAGGATTCTTCTGTTATGCTCAGGGATATAGCACACATTTCTTCTGTGTTGCATCTTTCCTTTGGACTACAACTATTGCTTTTACTCTTCATCGTACTGTTGTTAAACACAAGACTGATGTGGAAGATCTAGAGGCAATCTTTCACTTGTATGTTTGGGGTATGAATTCCAGTTGGTGGATCAAAAATTCTAAATTGTCACCCTACTTTACTATTTTCTACTTCTTTTTATCTTTTCAAAGAATCTTCTGGACACTTGAATCACCATCAACTCCTGACAGGAACTTCATTGGTTATGACTGTAATACGCTCCATTGGTAATGAGCATGGACATTTAAGCGCATATTGTTGGGCACAGACAGGGAGAACAAGGAAGGCAAGTTTTTATAATTGCCAGTCATATACATGTGTTGATATGCATGTGCATTGGTTGCTAGGGAATTTTGCAAATTGAACTGCAATGATTTGGCTTTTATTTTTTGGCTCTCGAGTCTTTCAAGGAAGTTAATAATCACATTGTAAATCAGTGGAATTTTGTTCTGTGTTTGCAGTCCTCACTTTGATTCTTTTAGATGAAGTTCTTAATGGTTCAAAATTGAAGTAATAAGTCATAATATTGACTCCATTTTCTTTGCATTAATGTAACTTAACCTTTGACGAAGCAAAGTTTCTTTTCTTCTTATTCTTCTCCCTTGCTCTTTGTCTCCTTTTCTCTTGTTACATGTGTATGTATGTATATATTGGAAGACAGTTTATTCAAGTTAAACTTCAGCAGAGCCCTGAATCCTTTTAATAGAGGCATTTGTAGTTCAAATAAGTGGCGCCTGGATGTTACACATTAAGATCTGTCTGATGGTGAAGGTTATATTGCATGAAATCTGGTTTTGTTGAGACTGAACTTATGGCAGCAAATCTTTTCAAATTTCTTTTTTAGCTGTCAAAAGCACCGAGTAATTATCACCTCAAACATCTAGTATCTACATCTGCAGGCAGTTCATTTTATAACATTTTATGCACCGCTCTGGGGTGCAATCCTTTACAATGGATTTACATATTTTCAAGTCATACGCATGTTAAACAATGCAACACGGGTATGTACCCATATCGACATTTCTTTTCCATTTTTTTCCTCTGTTATTTTTCTGTCTGCTCATGTAGATGTTGAGACAACCCCGATTCTATTTTGGAATCTTCAGATGGCTGTTGGTATGTCAGATCGAGCTTATCAAGTTGATGCAAGGCCAGATATGAAGGTTCTCACCTTACATGTAGTTTATACCTTAGAATTTTCTCCTGAAATAAAGATGTTCACAAGATTTAGTCTACAAAACTAAAATTGGTTGGCATGTTACAATATATTGAAAGGATTTCCTCTTCATTGGCTTAATGTTACACCCGTGTGATTTTGAAAAATTGTATCTTTGACAAGATACTTCACATGGTGTAGTCTCTTTGCCTGTCCAATCAATAGGCCATCATATACATTGGTTAGACATTGCAAATCTTTCTATGTTATATAAGGTCACTGTCAAACCATTGTTCTTTACTTGCTTTTGTTGAACTTATTTTATTCGATTATGAAATTGATCTTTTTCTATTTTAACAAATTCTTCATATCACAATGCTGTCTCTTATTGAGTAAGTACAGTCTGATCTGCTCTGTATTACACCTACGCACAATAAGATGCTACGCAGTGCCATGTAATGTCTAGTATTGAGGATTTGACCCATTTCAGTGTTGAATAGGATTTTGTTGGAGGAATCCCTTGAATTAGTAGGATATACATATGTTGTTTCAGTTCCAGATATAAAAGTGAGCTATGCCTCTTGTAAATTGGAAGGAATCCCTTAATAAAGTTCCTAATGTAACCATGGGAGTAAGAACTCTTGCTGAACCATGTATATCTGTATTTCGTGTGAGTTATTTTTTTTCCCATCTTTCTTCTGCTAAATTGGTTTCCTAACAGTCTCTCGTTTAATCTTATTTTCATGATAAATTTAAGGCTTTAAACCGTTGGGGATACTATCCACTTATTCTGATTGGATCATGGACGTTTGGCACGATCAACCGCATTCATGATTTCATTGAGCCTGGTCATAAAATCTTTTGGCTTTCAGTTCTTGATGTTGGAACTGCAGCACTTATGGTAATTCTGGTGGCCATTGGTTAAACCTCTTTCGTTTAATTCTCGTAAAGGCTTGCTGTGCTGCTTGTATTATGTCAAATTTAATTATGAAGTGCCATTTATTGTTAATTGAAATACAGTTTTTTGATCATAGTGTGGTTTACACACTGGTTTCTGATTCTAAAGCCAAGAACTAAAAGTTAACTAACATCTTCTCATTTTAGGGTTTATTTAACTCAATAGCGTATGGACTGAACTCTTCAGTGCGCCGAGCAATATGTGAAAGATTGGACATGTAAGTGGTCACAAAACTTGATTGTGCAGTTTTATGTTAATAAAAGATTTTATAGTCTGGATCGTCAATTTCTACAGAAACTTCTGATGCTTGAAATTTAGTTCTTGCATGATATATTTGATGGAAAATTTAGCTTGGTAATTGAATGATTCTGTCACTATGGAATCGGGTGATTCGGATGGTCTGAAATATAGCCAAGCAATGTAGAAATGAAAAAGAGATGAGCTCATTTATTTTTCCTTTCCTCTTCTGCTTCCTGTCCCAAACTTGCATTTGCTTGGTTTCATTCTTCATTTCATTTTCTTTACTATCACCTGGTACATGAAATCGAAACTTCCAGAAAGGATGCTAGCATTTTAAGTGTACCACTTTTTAGGTGTTAATTCACATTTGCGTACTGAACTTGCTCACACTCCATCTTTGATCTTAAGATGATCCATTTACCTTTTCTTTTCCAGGTTCTGGCCAGAGAGGTTCAGAAGATGGTTCCCTAACAGTTTAAGATACCGAGGTCAAATGCAGGAAAGTGAATTAGTCTCATTGAAAATTCAAGATCAACATTAACAAAGCCAAACTCGATGTTATTTGTTTGCATATATGCCATTTTCCAAAACTTGTCAGCAATTGTTTTCGTTAAATTAAGGAGAGGATGCATCAAAAAGGAAAGAGGGAAATTGCCGCCAGAATCTTTGCCTAGTCCATCAGATGCATATTCCTTGGGCAAACAAGTTCGATCCATCCACTGCAATCTGAGATTGTTATAGCCTATCGATTTCATGAGGCTGATTAGAGAGCAAATGTGCCATTGCATTTCCTTCTTTTACACAACTTGTGATTACTCGCAGAAGAGATAACAGAAATATACACGGATTGTTAAAAGTCGAAGTGTCGATCTTATGATTCTTGTAGATTTTTGTCTAATTAGTATTAACTTATCTTGACTAATGGAAAAGCAGGCTTGGGATTCCTAAACGTGTTTTAAGACGGAATTTTCATTGTTATTTTTCTTGCAAAGTTCTCTAATCTCTCTTTTCATGATGCCAAGCTGTGATCAGTATTTAAAGTGCATATGCAGGATGAATGATATAAATCAAGGAATATAGACTCTGTACAAAAGCATAAGTGGCAGAATTTGAGAAACGAGGTTTTTAACTGTGTGTGTCGCACGTCAATGAATTGTTTTCTCTGCGGTCCGGTAGTTTTCTCAGCGTGCTGTTTTCTCCCCTATGGTGTTTATTGGTGTGCCAGTACCATGAGTGTTTTGATACTTCGGAAAGAAAACAGCCCGATAAAAAAGTTTTATCTGCATGTTGGAATTATCGGAGAGAAGACAGCCGTTGGAATGACAGCTGCATTAAAAACTTCCTACATATTAGTTGGCTGCTTAGAGCAATGTTTACAAGTCTACGATCAATGTATTCAAACTTCTTCCAAGTAAAGAAAGCCTTTTTAATTAAGAAAGAAAAGCAATGGCAGTGGTGGCGATATACATGCAAAGAAACACAGAGGACATCCTTTGTAAGAGTAGGGTTGTGGCAACTGCAGACATTTGTATTGAGAACAAATGACGGCGCTGGTCTGAATTACATAAAATAAACAACTAACATGGGATTGGGATTCTCTTGGCAAATTTGGTCAACAAGCTGAGATTTTTGGTTGGGTGCTTAAGGAAAAAGAAAGAAAGAAAAAGATGAAGAAACTGAGATGGGTAATGGATGGAGAGTCGTGGGAGCTTGACGCTTCCACTCCAAGAACATTGGAAGGAGAAGCAAGGGCTGTTCCAGGAGAGCCTCTCCCTTTAGGAATCTCCAGAGGCACAAAGCTTTCCAGGCCCAGACAGCTCGATTTCTTCCAGCGATTTATGGCTGCCCCTTTTCTTCTTTCTTACTCCTCACCCTCTCATGGCTTCTCTCTTCAGCGCGTCCTCACTCTCCCCTCCACTTCCAACTGGTAAATTTTTCCTATTTCTACATCCATTTTTCAACTTCAAATCTCCATAGAAGTACAAATCTTTATGATGCTCTGGTGTTTGATTAATTGCTTCTGTTTTGACTGTTCTATATGCTCTGCAGGTTTGCTACGTTTCTGGGTCAATTCAATTTGCAGAAGTTTGTGTCTTCTCTCAAACATGGTGAAGATTCGCAATCCTCCTCGATCCTGCACCGTATGGGAAGACATCTTCGAGATAAATCCTTGTATGCACTTGGTTTCTGTTCGGAGCTCTTGTTAACACCTGATGATACTCTCCTCTTCAGCTTAGATAGCTATGGACATAGCAGGAAATCAAGAAAGAAAGCAGTTTTCCATCACAAGGCATGTGAATTTCTCTACTGTTCCTGTTCCTGTCACTTTGCTTATTTCCCTTAATTCTGCTCTTCACGAAGCATCCTTTCTCGTCTGCACTTGTTTTGTTTTGGTAGTTCCCATGTCACAATTTTACTTCAGAAGCAGCCTGGCCTGCACTTTTTGTTGACAATCTTGGGAATTACTGGGATGTACCTGTCTCTTTTGCCATGGATCTGGCTTCTGTTGGTGGTTCTGAATCTGGTTTCAGTTACCATCTGTGCATGCAACATAATGAGGGCTTGCCAAAACCGTTTGAAGCTGATCAGAATTCCCAAGTTCCTGCTGCACTGCTTCCTGGTACATCTCTGAAAGGCGCCTTTTCTTTTAAGAAAGATGTTGAATTTTGGAGAAGCAAGGCTCAGAAGCTGAAGATGGTACAACCCTTTGACATGTTCCTGTCAAATCCTCATATTTCTGCCTCAGGGATCATTGGTATGGTGCAAGCTCCTAGTCAAATTTGCAATGCATTCTCGTGTATATAGTTCAAATAACTGTATAGTTGCCTAAAGTAAGGCCTCTTTCAAAGAATGAGCAAACCATCTGTCCCAAGCTTTTCTGTTTCATCATGCTAGTAACGCTCAAGCTAGTGAACGCATAAAAAACGGAACTTGGTTGCAGAGACAGATACCTGTACCTGCCGCTCTTTAAGCCCGTAATCTACAATACAGTTTATTTTTCGCCATTGGTGCAGTTACACCTTATTATGGTACTTAAAGTTCTACTTTATTCAGATTCTAATATATAGCTATGATTGTAAAATCCTATCACGTATAGGTGCTGCCTTGAGAGCCTGTATTGGAGAAAATTCAACCAGGCTGCAAGTAGAAGATGATACTCAGGGTTCTAAAGGCTTATTTCTACATGCTCCAGCAGTTAAATCTTCTTTGCTGGCAGATTTATTTGCTTCTGCAACATTCACAGCTCAGTACGGGAACTTCCAAAGATTATTTCTCGATCTTACACGTTTTCATGCTCGCCTAGATTTCCCTTCAGGTTCCAAATTTCTTTTGGGTGCTCATCAATTGGCACTGGATCTTCTCAACTCTCAGCAACCAAATATGGGAGCTGTTAATGCAATTTGCCCCAATGTTACAATTTCTCTTCAGCAGCAGGTACCTAGCATTATGCACAATTCAGTTTGTACTTTACTGCATAATCTTACTAGGATTGAATTGGATTAAAATAGTTGCTTCCTTTTTGCCAATTACTCCAATTTAACAAAAAGTTTGTTCCGAACTTCTTCTGGACTTCTAAGAAGTGGCAGCTATTCACTATTTCTTCTACCTCTGCATTAAATGCAGATTGCTGGACCTTTCAGCTTTAGAGTTGATTCTGGAGTTGCATTAGACTGGAAAAATAAAGACTGGAACGTGGACGTGGACGTGAAAGAGCCAGTTTTTGCCGTTGAGTATGCATTACATGTTCTTGGTTCAGCAAAGGCCATAGCTTGGTACTCCCCAAAGCATCAGGAATTCATGGTGGAACTTCGTTTTTACGAGACATGAAAGATGCAGGATCTTGTTGTAAAGAACTATGCAGCCCTGTGATTCAATTAGGGAAGCTATTCCCTGATGTGAAATTTATGAACGTCTGGAAGGATGGTGTAGTAGTGAAGATGATTATTTTGAGAAGTTTGTGACTCAAATGCATTTGCATCGTCCGGCTCGGTTTCTGGTCTTAGCTCTTTCAAGCATTGAAGAGAAGGTTTGATGGTATGGACACTTGCAGATTGATTCTATCTGCTGTTTGATCGTGATGGTTATGATGTTATATGAAAGGAGTACAGCTCCTGATATGAACAAGCACTTGATCATTAACTGATGGATTTTGGATTACCCAAATGTCAACTTCAAGCAAAAGCGCATTGTTCTTTTCAGAACTGGAAGCTCAGAAGAATCAAGAATGTAAGCTTGGTCATGTCTGGCAAAACTAACGTTAAGGCAATCAAGGGCAAATATGCACCCTAATGGGCCGGGTTAGAACAAGTCGAGCCTATTCTAAAATTTTAATAAGTTTGCATTTGACTTAAAATTGGATCAAATTTGAGTTATTATAATAAATTTGAGTCTGATTAAATTTTGAATTTATTAAAATTTTTAACTTTTTTTCAAAATTTTGATAGTTCAAGTCAGTAGCCTAAATCATGAAAACGGAGTTGTGGGAGAACAATATAAGCACGTGTTGCTAGGTGAAATAGTAGAGTGTTGTACCCTAGATAGCGAAAGTCCAGTAGCCGAAAATATCACTGGTTTATACTTTGACCTAAGTAGTATGGGGCACGTAAAATCTCGTGTGAAGTAATAAGGGCTACCTTGCAAAGCTAAATATTCTTGAATGATCGATAGCGAAATAGTACTATGAGAAAAGGGTGAAAAGAACCCCCCGTTGAGAGTGAAATAGAACATAAAACCGTAAATTTCTAAGTAGTGGAAAGAGCCTGGAACTCTAACAGCGTGTAAAAAGTATGAGTTTAATTGACTCAAATTTTGTTTATTGATCTCAACAAAATTGACCTCAAGATAACAATATTCAGGCTGAATTCGAGCTTTATAATCAACAAACTTAAGTTTATACTTATTTAAT
>JANIIA010000191.1:2321593-2342578 GCA_027478495.1 Erythroxylum alaternifolium | reverse complement strand
TAAGATATATAATATTCATATCCTTATAATTTTTTTGAAGTCATGTCCTCATAAGTCATTTTACACATAAACAACTACTATTAAACAGCTAATTTTATCAAACATCTCTAACAAACAGCTAATGCAATCCGCTGGTTAAATCAGCTGATAGAATCAGCTATTAGTTAACAGCTGATAGAATCAGCTAATAGCTATTGCAATCAGCTGATTGCTAAATAGGCCCAAAATTTGCATAAAATAAAAGAATTTGAAGTTTAATTAAAAAAAAAATTGTTAAATGAAAATTAATTAATTTATTTTAATTTATAAAATTTTATTAATTTACAAAAATAAACCGATTAATTAATAAAATGATTGATTTTTAATAAAAAATTATTAAATTAAGTCAAACTAAAAAACTAAATTAATCCAAAAATAGTAAAATGATTTGATATTTTGTAACCGATTTAAACTTTTAATCATTAGTAATAACTTATTATATTCATATTTTTAAAAAGAAATATTATATATTTAATTGCTTTTTTAATTTTTCATCATAATTTTTATCTAAAATTATTTATAATATTAGTTATTTTATAATTAAGATATTGTTAGTTATTCCATATATCATGCAACTTCAACAAAGAAAGCAACGAATTTGGAGGATTGAATGAAGCTTTTGTCCAGAAGCTGCCACATGGCATAACTTCTCGTGACACTACTCCACCTCCCCGTTACTCACGCTTTCCCATGATCCCACGTTTCAATCTTTACACGAACGTTTCTTTCGAAGAAACAGATTAATACCAAGTTCTTGGATCGATACCATCTTAAGAATTGGATTTTGTTTCCTTCAGTACCAACTACTGTAACATATGTATGCAAATATTATGGTTTCCAACAGGAAAAAAGATGGCGGATACTCAAGGCGGCTCTTCTTGTTGTTTGTGGTCGTAATGATTGTTAGGAGCTGCAGTAGCTCAAGCGTTGAACACATTCCAAATGAAGAAAGTGGTGAGATTGCAAGGAAGATAGAAGAAGGTGCAGAGAAAGTCAAAGAAGGGTCTGAATCCTGGGCTGGATGGGCTAAGGAGAAGCTTTCTGAAACCATTGGAGGCAAGCAAGATGAGGCTGAAACAGCCTCTGATTTTGTCTCTCAAGCTGCTAAGAACACCAAACACAAAGTCTCAGGTAATTACAAACCCCCCTCTCTGCTTATCATGGCACAGATTCGTATGGTAACTAGTTGTTCGTAAGGTGTTTTGTTTGCATGAGCAGATACTTCGGAACACTATGCAGAGAAGGCCAAGGACATGCAGAATGCAGCAAGAACGTATTTTGAGAGAATACCGGGGCGGTTTTCAGTAAACTGGCCATTTTATTACTTAATTAGTCAGTTTTTTTTAGAAAGGTTATAAATATAAATCGGACTAAAAATTAGGTTAGTTTATATTTATTCCAGTCAAATTGGCCCATTCAGTCCAATTTTTAATCATTGGTATTAATATATAAGGATGGTGCATATCCTGGCAAAAAAATGAATTCAAGTTATGGAAATATTTTGTAAATGAAAAAGTATTCTTTTCTATGTTTAAATCAAAATTTAAATAGTGATAAGATAAGAGATTGATAAGATAATTAGTTGGGTAAAATTAAAAACAAATAAGATAAGAGGTTTAAGATTTAAAATATTTAATTTATATTAAATTGTCACAAAATTTGTTCAATTATAAATTTGAAGAAGACAAATTATGAAAAAGAAGTTAAAATTTGACCTTATTAAATAAAAAATAATTACTTTATCTTGATGTATAAACTTTACTGGGTTAATTATAAAAAAAGTCTCAAACTTTGGCCAATTTTATAATTATAACTCGAACTTTAAAAAATAGTAATAAAATACTCAATTTTTCAATTTTTTTAATTCTAGCCTGATGTTGTTTTTCCATTAAATTTGATGGCGTGATATATCACGTGTCCAAAAAATTTTATTATTAGTATATGTCAGTATTAGTTAACAGAACAAATCCTGATTGATGAAATGATGTCGTAATTTGTGTTTAATAGTATTTTGTGTCTATTTTGGATTTTTCTTAGGAGAAATTAAAATAAAAAAACATTAAATAGCACAAAAGAAGTTTTTGTAACAATTGAAATGGAAGATTTATTAAATAATAGAATTGTAAATATTATTTATTTCTATTTTAGATTTATCTTAGGAGATATTATGATAAAAATAGGTTAAGTTGCAGAAAATGAAGTTTTTGTCCAATTCAAATAAAATAGTTATTATTCATTTTTTATAATCATAATTATCATTTTAAAAATAATTATAATTGTCAGGGAATATTAATAATTGTTATTGTTATAAATAATATATTTTATAAAATAAAATAATTAAAAATAATGATTCATAGATGAATCTATATGCGTGTGGGTCCTACTTCGAGATAAGGAGGGATGGGAATTAGTAGCCTATTCAGCTCGCGCAGCCTTCCCCCTTCAGGTATTCCCCATTCCTTATATTTTCATGTATTTTTTGTTTATTTTTCTGTATCCTGCATCATTCGTATATTGTCTCATTTGCATGTGGGTCCACCGGAAACAACCTCTCTATTGTGTAGGAGTAAGACTGTGTACTATCGGACCACCTCAGACCTCCTTTAATGTGGAATTTCAGACTGAGTAATGATGATGATGATGATGATGATGAGATAAATCTATATCTCGAATGAAATGTCATTAACATGACTAACCCTCATCAACTCTCCTAATCCACTCCACTTATTTTGTTATAACTATGTTTCATTAAATTTCATTCATAAATTTATATAAGGTTTATATAAATATGTGGATAAGAATTAATGAAACATGATAAGAATACCATAAATGATACAGAAGATCTGATCCCGACGTAACTTTATAGTTATTAGGGTGGACACAATAGACCGGAGGACTACTAATGTTAAAAAAATCTAAAATTAAAGAAAGACCAAATCCAATATCAAACTTCTACCACATACACGCACCCGTCGTTCAGAGCAAATTCGTGACCAGTATTATCATTAGCGTTAAGATAAAGCTGAGGTCTCAAAAGAGCCTCCCATCGATGGAATCACTATTCTCGTGTTTGAAAATGAAACTCAAATGGAGACTTTTAGGTTATGGTAGGTGGTCCTCTTTCCAAACCATTTTTTTTTTCAGTTTCCACCACATCTTCTTCGTGGTTGAGGACATTTTCTTTCTTGTTTGTGGTGACCAGGTTGTCTTCGGTTTTAGATAAGTAATTGTCATTTGTCACGTTCAGCTTTCGCATGATCGTGGGAGCTAAGATCATGTGCAATGTCTCTTCTTCTTCTTCTTTATATGATTGTTAGGTAAGAGTGTAATCTTTTGGTATTCGAACCCGAATATAGATTTTTAAAACCCGACTCAACCTGTTGCTAAACCTACCGATTAATGTTTAGGTAATCAACTTCAAAGAGTTTAGAGTCAAACTCGTATGGGTCCTCATTAATGACTTTTGTTTGATTCTTATTCATTGCAATTTAAGGCAATGCGACAAGGAGTGGAATGGGAAAGCGTTGCAGTTTCAACCATCCAATCTCTGAAGAAGAAAGGTGTCCATTCCATATCCATCTTCAGTACTACATTTACGTATGCAAGTACAAAACTCAATACTACACGCAATCTTCGACGTTTTCCATTAGGCCAATCAAATACTTGTTAGGTAAAAATGTTGACAATATAATTAGTGCTATTAATAAACTATATTCTGTAAAAATAATATTTTATTATTCTATATATATATATAACAATTTCAAATATTATTCTACTATGTAGGGGTAAAGCTGAGTACTATTAGACCTCTCCAGACTTCGCTTCATTGCGGGATTTCAAACTGGGTGATGATGATGATGATGATATATATATAACAATTTGTATACTAAGTTTGCTCAGTTTGTTTTTGCTGAATAAATTATCTAATAAAAATAATTTCAAATTCTACGATTGAAATAAAAATCAAATCTTAGAGACATATGATAATTTTTTAAAAATAAGAATTAACGTACAAGTTCAAAGTTAATTAATTAGATTTATTATTCTAAATAAATTATGTGATGAGTTCAAAGTTAGAAGCCCGAATTTGATTTTTCTATGAATTCACCTATTTTACAAGCACAAGCTCCTGTTAACTTGAAATCTTTTAAAAAGTGGTATTATTATTATAACAACAACAATTTAATAAAATTTTTACTAACACGTAAGATTTGGAGAAATCCCAAGTGACTTATTACGCAATATTATTAAAAACTCGAATTTAAATACTAATTGGATCATCTCCGAGGGTCCCTAGCCTTGTCTTTTCTCAATTCACCTTTCTAAGTTCCCATCGAAGCTTCATTTAATTTAAAATTGGTCATCATCATTTGTTAATCACATTTACTTTTTCATTTTAATTACTTGCTAATCATTCAATGTATCCAATACAAAGATTGCCCTCTGCTTATTTTTTCTAATTTTTTATTTTTAATCGATGCATAATATACTTTGGAAAGGTTGTTAGCTAAAAATGCATTTTGAACTTTAATGTTTACAACATAATACAAGCTTTAATATTTTGAAGCGTTCAAATTGAGCCTCAAAGTTTTTAAATCGTTCAAAATAAATCTTAAGTGGATAGAAAATTTAACATAGTTAACTCCCCGTCAATGCTAACTTGACATTATCTTTTTTATAAAAAAACTAGACCCACTTTTTAAAATATATGGCTTTCACTATGAAACCCACTTTTTGATTAATTTTAAAAAATAATTTTGTTACAATAGGACCCATTTTTATTTAAAAATAAAATTAATGTCATGTCAATATTGATATGACTATTAGAATTTTAATATAGGCAAAGTGTAGAGTTCACTAATAAGAATTGAGCTTAGGTCAACCATTGTCAAAATGATTAAGACTAGTTATTTAGATAGTTGATCCTTACCAGTTATAAACTCTTTAACATTTTCATGTTTAGTCAATATAAAATACTATAATAATGACATTTAACTGATAGAGAATTAATTTCATCAATTTTTTCATCCATTTATGGTCTATTTTAAACGTTTTGAAAATGTTAAGGTTGAAGTTATTTTTTGTTATGTTTTAAAATATATTTTTAGCCAGTTTTTATTCAATAGCCATATTATCAATAATTAATCGAATTTGGATTTGAATATATATTTTATAAAGTTTTAAGGGTTATTTAAAAAATGTTGAATCGAATCAAATTCAAATCCAACTTAAATTTTAGTTAACTCAGACTATTTCCCTTAAATTTATGTCTAACCCGAATTAAAATTTCTGTTAAATTCACATCTAATCCGAATCAAAATACCAACTATAAATAAACAATTGAAAGGGCTTAGGGTTGTTGTAAGAAAATTTAAAAAAATGAAGATATTAATTATTGAATTAGATTTGGGATGGGCACCATCTAGTTACTTTTTAATTCATTTATCAACTAACAACTACCTAATTCTGATAGGAAAATGAACACAAAAGAATGGATACTGCCAACCCCATGTGCCCCGACAGTTGATGCATAGTATTTGATTCTTACGTAGACATATCCTATATAGGATAAGTGTTCCCTTTTAGTTATTGTAAGGAATTAAAACATTGTATCCATTTGTAGATAAGAAAAGAAGACGTTTGGAAGTTGCAACTTGTAAATTCGATACAACAACTAATGTTATCCGAATTTTGTTGAGTAAGACCTTTCTTCATTTTATATGACAAGTGTTAAATTTCATATTTAACAAAAAAGAAGAAAAGTGAAGTCATTTATATAATAAGTGTTGGGATTTCTAAGTGTGAGTAGAAATCTCATATTGAAAAGAGATAGAATTAGTGAATGACATATAAGAAAAAAAGACCATAAACTTAATGTCTTAAAGTTTTGGGTTGAAGTGTGGTGTCAAAGTTCACGAGTATGTTCTCTGACGAGGCCCATATTGAAGATCTCTCATATAAGTAGGCTCTCTAGATCCAATACGTGGTATCATAGCCGATGGTTCGACAAGAGACGAGTATAAAGATGGTAATCAGATCCTGTAGTTGCCTCTCTACGAAGAAGAGCAAGGAGACTCCTGGTGATCCCAGATTAGTGAAATAGAAGGTCTCTTGGTGACGTCATATAAGAAAAAGGTTTTCGCTCAAGGAGAAGCTCAAACCCAATATAAAAGTTCACACTTGAGGAGAGATTGTTAGGATATCAAGTATGAGTAGGAATCCTACATTACAAATAAATGGAATTAGTGGTGGACATATAAATAGAAAGGACCGGTAAATCTAATGCTTTAAGATTTTGGGTTAAAGTATAATGTTAAAGCTTACGATTATGTTCTCTCACTAGGTCCATATTGAAGATCTCCTATGTAAGTGGGCTCTCTAGATCCAACAGTAAGAACTTTTTCATTTAATATGAGTATTAAATGTTATATTTAAAAGAAAAAAACGAAGAGAAGTGAAATTTATAATCTTAAATTTGAAGAATTAATCATATGTTAGAACAAGGATTAAGGAGTGATGTCCACGTCAACATGGTGAATATGGGCGACTTTTAATAAGTTTTTAATTTGATTTAATATAAAAAATAAAAGCTATGAATTATAAATTAATTTTGATGAAGACATAAAATATTATATCGAAAAAGGAAATAAAAGGTTAAGCATTCATAAAATTATAAAAAAGAATACTCAATTATTTTTATTAATTAAGTATAAAATTAAGACGTAACATTTTATTTTATACCAACTAATTTTTACATTTTCATTTTCTTAAAATTTTATGTTTTGATTTGTGAAGTCATTTTAAAATTCTTCAAATATTTTATGGTTAATCTCAAATTGTTTATACGAGTTAATCTCAAATTGTTTATGAGTTATAAATTACTACAAACACACAAAAGTTCATTCTCAATATCTATATAGTATATAGTAGATATTAGAATTTTTAATATGGCCAGAATGAAGAGTTCACTAACAAGAATTGAGTTTAGCTCAGCTATTGCCAAAATGACTAGAACTAGTCATTTGAATAGTTGACCCCTATACTTATAAACTTTTTAACATTTTCATGTTTAGTCAATATGAGATACTCTAACACTCCCCTTCAAGTGCAACTAGGACTGGACATTCAGTTGTCACTTAAAATAAATGCAGTAGTAATCGGACCAAACCATTGAAACTGGACATCCAGAGGAACAATCAGAAAATTAATAATCCGAACCAAACTTGATTTGATACCATATTAGAATTTTTAATATGGGCAAAGTATAGAATCTTATAATAAGAATTGAGTTTGAGTCAACCATTTTCAAAATGATTAGAAATAGTCATTTGGATAATTGACCCTTACCACTTATAAATCTTTTAACATTTTTATATTTAGTCAATATGAAATACTTTAACGGTAGACATCACATTAATGAAAATAACATTTTAACATGATATACATAATTTTTAAAATATTAATCACTAAGTTGAAAAATTTAAAAAGTTCGATATTAATTTTAAAAATCTTAAGAATAGATAATATTTAATTTATCATCGCTTATTATTATTATTAGTGAGGAAGGAAAGTGAGTAAAATTGGTTTTAAGGAGTACGAAGGTTACGTGCAGACGATAGAACACGACATGGTTGTGGTCCGCAAAAGTCAAAGGATCTTATCCTCAATTTCTTCTTTCCTCTATCACAAGTTACTTTGATTACTTCTCCTCTAATCATTTACGTTCATAATATTTTTTTGAAATTTTTGAATACTTTCATAATATTCCTTTACGAAATTGTTTTTATTTTATTAATAATTTATTATTTTAATATGCATATGTATATTTATTTTTTTCATATGAATTTATCGACAATAACAATTGTATAGTTAAAAATAAGGTTGTATAATTCTTAACATCTCCAAATTTCGAGTAGATATTATTATTGTGCAACTTTCCCATGATCGTGGGAGCTAGATCAAGTGCAATGTCGTCCTCTTCTTCTTTCTTAAAATGATTGTTAAGTAAGAGTGTAAAAACTAGCCATTTCTTCTACCTAGAAGACGACCTTAGTCTTACCCGTACATTCATTTATTGTCTTGTCCGCCTTCTGCTGAAGAATGCCCACTTTACTTATATATTGCACTTTGTCCTCTTTCTTAATAATTTTTATGATTATATATCTTTAGAAAATTAATGGAATAAGGGCAGCGGCGACAGTAGCAGCAGCAATAATAACAGTAATAGTAGCAATAATAATAGTAGCAGAAAAAATAACAGTAATAATAGTAGCAGAAGAAGTAGTAGTATTAATTGTAGTAATAGTCGTAATGATAGTAGTGTAGTTGTAATAGTAATAGTTGTAGTTGTAGCTATAGTAGTAGTCGTAGCGGTAATAATTATAGTAATAGTCGTGGTCGTAGTTGTAGTCGTAATAATAGTAGCAATAGTAGTACCAGTACTAGTAATAGTAATAGTAATAGCAGTAATAGTGTAGTAGTAGTAGTAGTAGATGCAGCAGCAACAACAACAGTATTAGCAGTAGGAGTAGTAGTAGTAATAACAGTAGCAGTAGGAGTAAGAGTAGCAGCAGTAGCAGCAGTAGTAGTAATAGTAGGAGTAGGAGTAACAGTAGCAGTCGCACTACGAGTAGTAGTAACAGAAGGAGTAGAAGTAATAGTAGCAGTAACAGAAGGAAGAAGAGGAGGAGAAGTAGCAGCAGGAGGAGCAGTGAGAATAGTAGTAATAGTAGTAGCAGCAGCAGGAGGAGTAAGAGTAGAAGTAGAAGTAGCAGCAGTAATAGTAGGAGGAGGAGGAGGAGTAACAGTAGTAGTAATAGTAGGAAGAGCAGTAGTGGGAGGAGCAGCAGCAGCAGTAGTAGTAATAGTAGGAGTAGTAATAGGAGGAGGAGGAAGAGGAGGAGGAGGAGGAGTAGGAGGAGTAGTAATTGTAGTTGTTGTAGTAGTGGTAGTAGTAGTAATTAATAATATGTATTACCACATAGGCTAACTATAAAAGGCAAGAGTTGAAAAATATAAGAGAACTACTAAGATCTCTTTACGATGAATTATTTACCTGAATCTTAACAAGCCAAAGTTTTCTATCGCGGATCATGTATTCGATAAGTTCCAACATTATCAGATCTTTTTTGATCATCTCCCTCAAATTCTTCTTAGTCCTTCCTACTTTTTTTCTCTTATAATCTTTAAGTACGATTCTCTTACATTGTCTCATCGGAGCATCTGAATATCTCCTCTTAATATGTCCTAACTACTTAAGCCTTGTCTCTCTTAATTTATCTATAATATTAACTACATTTAATTTGTCCCTTACCATGACATTCCTTACGTTCTCCTTTTTAGTAAAGTTGCACATCCAACGTAGCATACTTGTCTCTATTACTATTAACTTATGACAATGAACTTTGTTTGATGGACTAACATTTCGCCTCGTAGAGCATTACCAACCTCATTGCTAAATGATAAAGCTTGCTTTTAAATTTGAGTGATATTTTTTTATCACACAAAACATGAGCTCGAAACTTTTCTAAAGAAAATTTAAATCTTAAATTGGGCTAAAATTTGAACCTCTTTACTAACTCAATATTTAATCAGACTTAGTCAATAATTGATCAAGTTTCAACCTAAAATCTCGAGCCTAATCGGACTTCAAACTAGATTAAGGTCTGAACATAGATTTTCAAAACCTAACCCAACCTGAGTGGATTAAAGTGGAAATTTGTGTTATACCCACTTTCTTAGATAGTCAACTTTAAAGAGTTTTACTGTTTTAGAGTCAAACTCGGAGGATATAGTATGGGTACTCATTAATGACTTCTGTTTGATTCTTATTCGTTGCAATTTAAGGCTATGCCATAACGAATGGAATGGGAAGCGCTGAAGTTTCTGAAGAGGAAAAGTGTCCATCCCCATATCCATCTTCACTACCTTACGTATGGAAGTCCAAAACTCGATACTACACTCATCCTACGCGCAAAAGCAAGCAGCCTTCTTCGTTATCCGTTAACTGTTATTTGATTCAATCGCCTGAATCCTGATAGTTGACCACAAATTAAAATTAACTGACTTGACCAATAAATAATATCAATTATTTATTTAAAAATACTTATTAAAATTAATTATTTAGTATTAATTGCTTATGTATAAAATATCTTATGAGAGCATGACTTAAAAAATAATTTATATGAGTATTATTATATTTTAACATTTCTTTTAATATTATTATAAGAATTTAAATTTTAAATATTTAATTTCATAACAATTTAGTTTATATCTCTAACAAAAATATAAAACATATAACAATAATAATAATAATAATAATAATAATAATAATAAATTTAATAATAATAATTATTATTATTACTACTTTCTTTCTCCGTATTAATTAAGTTAAATTTTATTTTTTTAATACAGTATTAGGGTACTAGTGTTTGGTGCGAGGAAAGTAATAATAAAAGATGACAGTTTGAATAATTTATAATAACTTTTAGACAAAATCATCTTTTCGTCTTTATTATTCTCAGCTATTGGAGCGAAACACTTCCAGAATTTTCAAAAACAATAATTTAAGTTCAATTTGCTAATCTAATTAACTTATTATCAAACGTGATTATCAGCAGTTGGCTTGGTTAAATAATGAAATACTTCTCAATCTACCAAAAAATAACCGATAAGTCATTTATTAAATAAGAAAAGGCCTAAAGTCTATCAAATACGTCTTTGGTAAAAATGTTAACTATATAGTATTACTATTAAATAAGTAATATTCTGTAAAAATATTTTTATTATTCTAAATATATATATTTAAGACTTTATAACAATTTATGGATTAAGTTTAATTTTGTTGAATAAATCATCTAATAAATAATAACTTCAAAAATTACTATTGAAATAAAAATCAAATCGTAAAGAGATATAAAACAATTTTTTAAAAAATTAAGAATTAGATGCAAATAATAAAAATTTAATGTAATTAATTTAAAAAGGCAGAACTATTAATTATTGAATTATATTAGGGATGGGCAGGGCACCTTCTAGTTGCTCTCCAATTCATTTATCAACTAACAACTACCCAATTCTGATAGGAAAATGAACACTAAAGTGTGGATACTGCCAACCCTACGTCCCCGACACTTGAAATATAGTATTTGATTATTACGTGGATTGATCCTATATTTGGATAAGTGCTCTTTTTAGTTACGTAAGTAATGTTTTTAAAATCAAATTAAAATATTTAATTGGTCTTAAATTATTATAAAATTGATTAAAATTTGAATAAAGTTTAAATTTTTAAAAATTATTGTTCTTATCTATTGTTGAAAGGTCTAATTCACTCTGAAAAGTTAGCTTAAGAGGGGAGGTTTGCACACTATTATAAATGGCTGAATGCACTCACACTTTTCTAATGTGGGATTCTTGACACACACCTCTCGGCCCAAAGCAAGACTAAACATCTGTTGGACATATTAGGTAAAGGAGCAAAATCGGACACCGCCCTAAACTATCGAGACAAACAGTCTCTGATACTATGTTGAAAAGCCTAACTCACCCTCAAAAGCTAACTTAAGAGGAGAGATTTGCACACTATTATAAATGGCTGAATGTACTCATGTTAAAAGAATTAACTTACCACCAAAAGTTAGCTTAAAAGGGGAGGTTTGCAAACTATTACAAATGGCTAAATGCACTCACACTTGTCCGATGTGAAATTCTTCACATCTAAAGAAAATTTTAAAGTTTAATTAAAAAAAGAGATTGTTAAATAAAATTAATCGATTTATTTTAATTTATAAGAATTTATTAATTTACAATGATTAATTAATAACTGGTCGATTTTTAACCAAAAAAAGTTATTAAAATAATTCGAATAAAAAAATTAAAAATGAACTAAAAAATTAACCAATTTAAAAATTTTATGATTAGACTGATCAAACCGATTAAGTTTTTTAATGATTAGTTGCAAGTAATTAAACATTGTATTGTTTGTTTGATTTCATCCAACTTGTTAAGAGATATTTTATTAATATCCATTTGCACTTTTGCAGATAAGAAAAAGGGTCGTTTGGAAGTTGCAACTTGTAAATTATATAATCGAGTTGTTCTTGATTTCCAATTGTTGTTGAGTAAGACCTTTCTTCATTTTCTATGACAAGTGTTACATTTTATATAAAAAGATTTATATAAAAAGAAGAAGAGAAATAAAATTATTTCTATAAACTTATAAAGAATTAATTAATTTCTGATTAGCTATTTTTAGATAAAGGGTATTTTTAGTTTTTAAAAAAATATTATTAGTTTAATCAATTATTGGAAACAATAAAGAATAATCCTATACACAATTTTAATTAATAACTAATTTTTAATTAAAATGAAAATGAATTTATATTAAAGATGTCAAAAATAATACTAATTTTTTAATTAAAAAAAGTTTGTAAGTTGCAGCTTGTCAATTGGATCCAACAACTATATCTTATCACCGAGTTGTGATTGATTTCTAAATATTGTGGAGTACAACCTTTTGTCATTTGACATGACAAGTGTTAAATTTCATATTTAAAAAAGAAGAAAAGAGAAATCACTTCTACAGTGAGAACTTTTTCATTTAGTACAAGTAGTAAAATGCAGGACATGATCTTCTGGTCCCTTTATTCTGGCCCTAATCTGTCTCATTGTATCTCAGCCATTTATTTATGTGAGTCCACATAAATAGATGGCTGAGATACAATGGGACAGGTTAGGGCCAGAGTAAAGGGGCCAGAGGATCTGAGGGGCTAAACAGGGATGACAACTGTCTTCTAAACTTAGATTTAGAGATGACAATAGGCTGACCCATAAGCTAATCCTGATAATTTTTTAAAATAATTTTTAAAAAATTAAAAATATAGAATAATTTATTTTTAATTAAATTAGGATTTGGGTTATCCAGATTCAAGTTTATACGAAGCTCAACTCTTCTAAGTAAAACGATGTTGTTTTACTTAAAATAATTAAACCTCGAATTTGCTTGGGCCTGACCTATGGGCTGGTCCATTAAAAACAACTAAATTTAAGCTCATGGGTCAAAAATTGCCATCCCTACTAGATTTAGAAGTATTGAGTAGGCCTAATTTTAGGTAATTTGGACTCGGATCTAATTAAAAAAGATATTATTTTATTTTTTTAATTTTTTAAAATTATTTTAAAAAATTGACAGAGCTTACCTATTTTATATTACTAAAAACACTCAAAAGTTCGTTTTTAATATATTATGATCATCAACACTCAGTTAAAGTCTCACTGAAACACGAGATTTGAAAAATTTACTAGTACGTAATCTTACTCTTATTTACTTACGAGAGAGGTTTCTTTCTCAATATGTATTGCATTTAAAAGATAAAAGTTATAAATTTTCTCTTTTTAAAAAATAATAAACTATTTTTTATGGAAATAATTTGATGTTATAAATTACATAATTTGATTCACTTGTTACCGAGTGTGTTGTGCGTGTAATGGAATTTGGGGTGTGCTACAAACAAAATGGACGCGGAAGTGGAAATTTCAATTACGGCTCATCCTATATACAATTGGAAACGTGCTCTGCGGCTGCGCACCTGACACGCAAGATCGATCCGCCAATCGGCGTCGCCTCGTCACATCTTCTTTTTACTTTAGAAGCCAACACTTAGACCAAATCACCGTATATACACAAAGGATCCCACTTCCCATGCTCACATGCATCATCATTTGGTATGCACATTCGTGTACCAAAAAGAAAAAGAAATAGCAGTAATGAGAAATATTAAGTAAAATAATAATAAAAATAAATAAATATAAAAAATAAAATAATAATTAGAAAGATAAATAAATATATATAATACATTAATATTAATAACATGAATAATAATAATAATAATAATATGATTATTAGTGATAGTAGTAAAGATGGTAACGAGGATGATTAGAATAGTAATGCTAATAATAATAATAATCATGGAACACGTCATGATTGTGGTCCACACAAGTCAAATGATCATATCCTCAAATTCTTCTCCCCTTTATCACAAGTTATTTTGATTACTTCTCCTCTAATCAAATTATTTCATAATATTCAACATAATATGGTCAATTTTTATTTTTTGAAATAGAAGAATCTACAATCGTTATCCTTTAAATGCGCGTTAGGTAAATTTTTAGATTGACACAATAATCTGTATATTACGCCAATTGAATACGCTACACTAGGTAAACTTTGTGCGACAAACTCGATCGAGAGAACATAAGTAAGAGGAAAATTAAATCTCTATAATATTTAGTATAACATAGCATAGCATATATTATGCTAATACTAACTATAATAAAGACCTTTTAATCATTAAAGTCGAAAGTTTTATTAAACACTCAGATCTCGTGTGCCAGTCGGGTCGAATTTTTAATGTTGTAATCTAACTTTATTTTAAGTTATTAAAACTTATATTCTAAAAAAATATTTTAATTTTTTAAGTACTATCTTAACATTTTTCTCAATTATTGTATTTTAAAATAATTGTAATATTTAATTATCATAAAAATATCAAATTATATAATAACTACAGTCAAATACTTGATCCAACCTTGAAGCTACCTATTGTTTGAAGTTTGACCTTTGAGGCAAGGAGAATCAATCCATAATAAGTTAATTTCTAAGTAAAAATGACTTTTCATATTATTATTCAATTATTAACAAAAGTTAAGCATAATTGTAAAAAATTTAAAATTGGTATTTTTATTATGAAAAATGAGTTAATTAGTCGATTTTTTTAACGAACAAATTTTTATTAAAAAAATAAATTAATTTTTATTTAATAATGTTTTTATTTTTAAACCTTTTAAAAAATTAAAAAAGTAATTTTATTCAACATTAAAGGTAACATGTCTACTTGTAATTAACCATCGATGTCCGAGCCTGACAGCGAAAGTTATTAGGACAACAAATCAGCTATAAAAAAAGTTAAAAACCTCCCTCCAGCCCACCACAACTCATTTGTTTTCATTTGACATCTCCTTCTTCTTCTTCCTCTCCTCCATTTCTGCGAAAGGCAATATATATATATATATAGAGAGAGAGAGAGAGGGAGAAAGGGAAGCGAGAGAAGAGACGATCTCTTGCGGGTTGCAAATCAAGTGTCTGAAGCATTTTGTTGACTTGTTGTGGAATCGAGGCGCGGAATTCAGGCAGTGATCATCAGGTGTTTGGGGGGAACAGTGAATGGTGATCGAAGAAGGAGGAGGAAGGCATCAAAATCTGAAGAAGTCGGGAATGCGACTGGGTAAATACGAGCTTGGGAGGACACTTGGAGAAGGGAATTTTGGGAAAGTGAAGTTGGCTAAGAACATCGACTCTGGTCTTCCTTTTGCTGTCAAGATCCTTGAGAAGAAAAGGATCATCGACCTTAAGACTACACATCAGGCAAATTTCCCTTATTCTCCTGCTTCTCCTTCTTAATCGCTTATGTATTAGTAATTAGTAAAGAAGGAATGGAAATCAATTGATTGCAGATAAAGAGAGAGATTGCCACCTTGAAGCTCCTCAAACATCCCAACATCGTCAGGCTACACGAGGTTGGTTCCACTTCCCTCCTTCTCTGTGCTCATTCGTGAACGTCGTTTAATTTTCTAAATTTCAAATAATAATTAAAGGCATTAAATTCTATCCACTCATATATTTCTACCCTGATTCTCATATTTTTTAAAAAAAATTTTTTATTGTAACACAATTTTCCGTTATATTTCGTATTTTTAATTTTTTATTTATAACGATTTTTTTGTCGGTAAAATGTTAGTTAAAAGAGTTATAAATATTAATATAGTAATGATTTGTTAGATAGGAGGTGTTTCCTTGTGATCTGAAAAGTGATTGGTGGTGCCTATGGACTGACCCTACGTTATATGGTCAACTTGCTTCAGTAATATTAATAATATATGATGTGATAATAAATAAATAGGTAATGACAAGTGTATAAAATTTTGAGCTGGTAAGCTTTTCGGTTTTTATTTAGTTTGTCTATTAATTTTTATTCAATATTTTTCTTTTTAAAGTAAAATTTAAAATTTTCAATAAGAAAAGATGTTTTTTCAATTATTTTTAAATATTTAATTTTTCAACTTTTTCAACTTTTCGTAATTATCTAATACCAGTTAAACTTTTTAAACCTTAAATCTGGTTTGTTATCAGTCTAGCCTTCGGTCCTATTGTTAAAATTTGGTATATATAGTTAGAGATTCTTGGAAAGTTACTTATAATTTAATATTTCAAAAAGGTACTCTTGTTTATCTTTATTACAGGAGCAATTAGAATTATTATATTAATGATTTTTAATGATTAATATCAATTTAAACTAAATAATGTCTTTTTGATAAAAATATTATTTTATAAATCATATTACTTTTTGTCCTCATTGAAACAGGCAAATACATTCATACAAATAAAAACAATTAGTTTAGGGCCACACATTCACGCAGCTTGGTGGGGGTTGCCTAATTGGAATCAGTTTGTGAGGTCTCTTTATACTTTTTCATTTCCTGGCTTTGCTTTTGTCTCATCTTTGGAATTGCGACGTATTCAAGGAATCATAGTGCGTAGAGGAAAATTCAAAGTCTAACGGGGATTTCTGTGTGGCTGCTTTTCGTTTATTTGTCTCTAATTTATTACAAGAAAATACAAAGACGAATTTAGATATTTTTATAACGAAACCTGGTCCTGAATAAGTTATGATATTATTTATTTATTTATTTATAATATTATAGGAATGAAAATAGGCCAGATGACTATGACCCTTTGCTCAGATTTCTTTATGCGTTTAATTTGACTTGACGATGTTAGCTCGAGTTCGAGTCTGAGTTGTTTTGGGTTGGAATGAAAAGTCTTGAATTTGTTCAAATTAAACTTGGGTTGGATTAAGTTTGAATTGGATTGGATTGATTTGAAGCGAGTTCAAGTTGGATATCCCTTGAGGTTTGAATTGGAAGCCCAAAATTTTTTAGTAAACCCAAATCCATCTTTAAAGTCAATTAAATTAAAATTTGTTTGTTGTCTTTGAATAGGGTCAGATCTTTTGTCAAGTTAAGATATTATTTACGATAAAGTTGTTAAAAAAATAACGGGTTAGGTCCGGACAGCCTGAAGCTCTTCTCAATTCAGCCTAGCTTGATTTTTTATAAAAATTTAAATTAAAAATAAAAAATGACATCTTTTTCTTTATAGCTATCGGGCCTCGGTCCAAGCTAGGCTTAGCTTGGACAACCCCAACTCGAGCCAGACCCAAGGCTCGGTCAAACTGGGCTGGGTTGGATTGTCGTGCCTAGGAGAATGAATGCTGTTAGCATCACTCTAAATTCTCACCAAATTCAGTTGGGAATGGCATTAGACCGCAGTGAGCTTGGGTTTGATGAAAATTAATGTCTGGTCCGATTATAAAATAATGTCGTCTTTACTTAAAATTTTTGGGTGCTAGGCCTAATTAAGTTGGGTAGTCCGAGCTCGAAGCTCGAAAAGTAAGGGAAAAAAAGTCTTGAGCCTCGTTCAAAGTTAATCTGTTGACTTCTGGTCTGATTGGGCCTGCATCTAAATGTCATCTCTAATTATTCAGTATTATCACCACTAATTTTCACTATTTTTGAACCAGCAGAACTAGAACACTAATCTAAAGGTTCTAATCAAAAGCCTATTTCTCCGTTTTTCTATTTCTGGTCAACTGCTAATGATGTATTGATAATTTGCAGGTGTTGGCAAGCAAATCAAGAATTTATATGGTACTAGAGTATGTAACTGGAGGCGAATTGTTTGATAGAATTGTAAGGAGTCATTACTACTTTTTTCAATCTAATGTAATGTTTAACAACTAATCACCAGAATACATTACTTGTTTCTTCATCCCATATCCAGGCGTCAAGCGGAAGGCTTTCAGAAGCTGAAGGCCGAAAGCTTTTCCAGCAGTTGATTGATGGTGTTAGCTACTGTCACAACAAAGGTGTTTTCCACAGGGATCTCAAGGTATTACTTGCTATTAGATCCTTTTTTTCTTGTTTCATTTGTATTGGTAAAACTCGTGGTTGCTACACTTCGGATGTGTACCATTCGTAATGATTTGTGTGTTACAACAGCTAGAGAACGTTCTTATAGATACCAAGGGGAACATTAAGATCACTGATTTTGGACTCAGTGCATTGCCTCAACATTTTAGGGTATGCATCCCATCAATGTTTTGGTTTAATTGTTGAATGATTCCTTTCGTTATATAACACTTGTCTTCTGCAAAATCCAAGGATGATGGTCTACTGCATACTACTTGTGGAAGTCCTAACTATGTTGCACCTGAGATCCTTATGAATAGAGGCTACAATGGTGCCACTTCAGATATTTGGTCATGTGGTGTTATCTTATACGTAATTCTCACAGGATATCTTCCTTTCGACGATAGAAATCTTGCTGTTCTTTACCAAAAGGTATTTGAATTTCATTCCTGTTCCTCTCAATGTCAAGGCTTGGCAAGCATGTTATATGTTTGATTCTTTTCAATGGTTTCTCAGATCTTCAAGGGGGATTGCCAAATACCTAAATGGTTAACACCTGGCGCAAAAAACTTGATCAGGAGAATTCTTGATCCAAACCCAGGCACCAGAATTACAATTGAAGGTATTAAAGCGAATGAGTGGTTCAAGGAAGGCTATACGCCTGCTGATCCTGCAGATGAAGATGAAGATGTGTATGTTGATGATGAAGCATTGGCAGTGGATGAAGTGGTACTTATGAACTTAAAAGAGTGTTCTAACTTTTAAGTCAATGGAAGTCCCTTTTGTTTCTCACTAACCGCTAACTGGAATCGTTGTTTTTTTGTCGTAGCTATCTGAAGGGGAAAAGTGTCCAGAATCACCTGCACTCATCAATGCTTTTCAATTAATCGGAATGTCTTCCTGTCTTGACCTCTCAGGTTTTTTTGAGAAAGAGGTGACATAGACATTGCACCAGTACCTTATCTAACGTTCTTTACTTTCAGAATTCCAAATTCTGAATATTTTGTGTTAATAATCCAGGATGTTTCCGACAGAAAGATCAGGTTTACTTCCACTAATCATTCCCTGAAAGATTTGCTTGTAAAGATTGAGGGTATCGTGAATGAAATGGGATATCGTGTCCTGAAGAAAAATGGAAAGGTATCTAAAATACTTGGCTCATATTTCCTGAAAACGCTGGAATTTGGCAAGTTGTTCATGCTTATAACTACAGTTTGATTGCAATGTTCGTGTTTGTAGTTGAAAGTGCTGCAAGAACAAAAGGGGCAGAGAAATTCAGGTAGCCTCTCTGTTGCTGCTGAGGTAAGTTGCGTTGAAGCAAAAACCTGTGCTTCACTCTTCTGGTGCCAAGCTTATAGATTCTCCAAAACTTTGTCAGGTATTCGAGATAAGCCCATCTTTGTATGTAGTTGAACTGAGAAAGTCTTACGGAGATACTTCAGCTTATCGACAGGTAAAATAATCTGTGACAACTCTTTTTTTTTATTTAAGATTACAAAAAAAGTATTGTTTTATTAAATTGATTATGCTAAAGGTGCAATTTGATCCTCAATGTTTACAATAGAATACAAAGCAGACTTTAATGATTCAAATTAAACCTAAATATTTTCAAAACATTCAAAACAGATTCTAAATGGATGGAAAATTTAACAGATTAACGTTCTGGTCATTAAATGTCACGTTAATAATAATGTAATATTATTTTTTATTTTTTTAACAAAAAAATGAGCCTTAAAGTCACGTGACAAATGAGATTATTATTACTGAGACTCATTTTTTGGTTAATATAAAATTTAAAAATATATATAATGTTAAATCAATATTGATATGATATTTAACTAAATAAAAGTTAATCATCTGAGGTTTATTTTGAACATTTTAAAAACGTTTTAACGCTTTGAAATGTTAGGGTTAATTATATTCTCATGTCAGAGATTGACCCAAAAATTGAACACCTAATCTATTGACTTTAGATCAGCCCAACGAACTCATTTTGCCAACCTAATCAGTTTATCTCAGATTTCTAACATTTCATTTGCATCATAATGTGCTTGCAGTTGTGTAAAAAGCTATCAAATGATCTAGGCGTTCCTCCAAGCCCAGGATTGTTGAGTACGGAAGTGTGAATACTGTAGTTTCTGAATGAGAGGGTAGAGGCACATTGTACTTGAGTCCTTTTTATGCGTTTGAGTGTAGAGTAGATGTCAAACATATGCCAATGCTCTGAGCTTCAAGCATGTTGATGCGATAAATGTTCAAGCTCGGAATGTGTGGATTAAAAAAAAAAGAAATCGATAAGAGAAGAGTTGTGTTAAATTCTTTAATCTCCTAATTATTTTTGTTTGATTTCAAATAACTCAAAATTCAAAATTCAAAATTCAAAAGGTAAATATTTAAAATTGGTTGTATCGAATTTGACTCGTTTGTTTTAAATTAAACTCGATTTTTATTATTTAATTTTAATTTTTGATATAAATTTTGATTATTATTTTGTAAATACTAAATTAATTGTCATTATATTTTCGTAAAATAAAATTCTGAATGTTAATTTTTATAAAGATAAATATTTAATATGTTTAAATTATAGAATTTATTATATTTTATCCATAGTTAAATAAGTTATTGTTAAATAATCACTAAAAAATTTAAAAAGGGGGGCTTGTTTACACGCACAAGTATGTATAACTACAAAAATACATTTTATTAAATCTAATATGATATAAAGTAAGCACTAATTCAATTTATAAAATATTAAGATAAATATTTATTTACACTTTAACACATTGTTTCGAATTCCGTACCGTACCGGTCGGTACCGGACGGTACGTACCGTACCGGCCGGAAAACGGTACCGGAATTTAATTTTGGGTACCGGATTCAAATACCGGTCGGTACCGGCCAATACCGGTTGGTACCGGC
>JANIIA010000191.1:2185573-2218004 GCA_027478495.1 Erythroxylum alaternifolium | reverse complement strand
TTTTAATTATTTATACAACAATTAATAGTTTATTAAATCAATAGACTTTTTAGTCATTTTATCTCTTTTCAGCAACCACAATCGTACTTGTCAAACACCTATTTTCACGTTTCAGCAGTTATCAAAACAACAATCTCAAATATATAAGTACTTATTGAGAATAAATACTTATCATTTCAACAGATTATCAAGCGTCATTGCTCTCTCAAACCGAGCCTGAATTTAGTTCGATCTAAACTCAATAAAATAATTTTAATTTATCTAAATTCTATATTAAATTTAGGTTTAAAAGGTTACTCGAACAATTTAAATAATCCAATCTTCCTAATTAGAATAATATTATTTTAAAAAATTATCAAATAATGACCAGACAAAAATAATCAATTTTCAAATATTTAATTCATTGCTACTCATGTAATCGTTATTAAACGCATGCATTGCTCCATCTTGGGTAAGCCTCGACATGCCTTTTGAGCACATGATAAGGCCAAACCCGAAGTTTGAGAGATAGGTCAAGAGCGCAACACACTTCACGCCAATGACCTCATTCGTTACACAATCAAGTCTCTTATGATACTCTTTTCCTTCAATGTTTTCTTTAATCAACACATGCCCAAGTCTCCAAGAAACTAAACTAACCAATGCAACTTCCGTTTTTAGGTGAACCCCCCCCATTTGCCTTACAACCCTTTCAACTTTCTTTCTAATCCTTAAATTCTTCACTACTTGCTTGTGGAAATTTAAGTATAATGTTCACAAGCAAGCTCTTTGTCTCTCTACATATCAATATGGCTTGTCAATGTAAATATGTCCCTTCTTTTAAGCAATGGCAAATTGATGTGTTTTTACTCTTACTTGTACCATAAGAAGAGAGGTAACTCTTTCTTCATGTTGGTGCTTGCAAAACTTGCCTAAGTTATACATCATATAAATTTTGAAAAGTTTCAAGGAGTCTTTTGCCTTTCACATAAAGGAAATTTACCTAATTATTGAAGAATCATGCACATTATATGATCAAAATTAAAAGGTTTATTTATGTATAATAAGCAATGTTTCAAAACCAAACAGGAGTAAGACAAAAGATTTAAGGATTAAAAGATTCAACTGATTAGACCGTCATAAAATCAGTTAAAGATTGAATAAAATTGAAGAAATACAAAATGATTGAAAAAGATTATGTTTATTGAAAAATTTAAAGTGTAATTAAAAAATAAATTGTTCAATGAAAATTAATTAGTTTATTGTTCATAAAAACTGATCAATTCAGAAAAATTAGTCTATTAATTAATAAAATTATCGATTTTTAACAACAAAAATTATTAAACTAAATCAAACGAAAAAATTAAAAACCAAATCTAAAAGTTAATCAATTCACAATTTTGACTACAAAATTGGTTCATTTTTTAAAACATTTATAATAATTATAATACATTGAATGATAAAAGTGCAATCTAAAATAATCCTAATTTAAATTAAAATTTTTCTATAAATAAATTATTAACGAAAAAGTTTGTATTCTAAACAATTAATTCAAAGAAGCTAATTTTTGACACGTGACTTATAATAGAAAACTTCGACGTGTTGGGATTTAAGAAAAGGATCTCTCCTCAAGTGATCATGATAGTTCTCTTATATCTTTAAACTCTTGCCTATTATAGTTAGCTTTAGTGGTAATTACACATTATTATTATTATTATTATTATTATTATTATTATTATTATTATTATTATTATCATCATCATCATTTGTTCATGTGAGCCATTTGGAAATAATATCTTTACTAGTTAGGGGTAAGATTATATATTACTGGACCTCTCCAGATCCCGCATCTTTGTGAGATTTCTACCGAATGTTATTGTTGTTGGAAGCTAATTTTTGATTTGTGATAATTGTTTAAAGATATTATTTCCAAACTACTCACATGAACAAATGATAATAATAAAAAAATAATAAGACAACTTTTGGCATGTGATAGTTGTTAGAAGCTTACTTAAGTTTATAATATAATTATGTTTTGCCCACAGGGGTGGTCGACTTAATGGAGTCGAGGAGCATAGGGTCAAAAGGTCTTGTGTTTAATTCTCTCTATTTACTCTCTCTCGAGTGAGCCTGTCATATAGGATTTGCTTAATGTAAAATACCCGATTGACTTGATTTACAAACTATTGTATTAATCTGAAGGTTTACTCAGCATACATTTAAAAAATAAGGACTGTAAATTTCTTCGTTAAAAAAAAAGTTTATAATATAGTTTGTATGTTACATGGCCTAATCTCATCGTACTAAATTAATCATGAAAGGGTTGTCACGAACAATTGTTTATTAGAAATTTAATATTTAATTCCTAATTTATTATTAAATAATTTATAGGGAGCCGACTAAAATTTTTCTAATGCCTCTCTTCATATGGGTTATTTCCAAGTGGACATGTGACGAACAAGTTGAAAATGTACACGTGTCAACTAGAACATGCGAGTAACAGACAAAACCATACTCGCGTGTGGTCCACTTATTTTATTGGTCACCGAATTTACATTTCTCACCTTCCGCCAACCTTGAATTCTAAAGGGTCAAATCCATTCGTCTAGAAAAGCAGCAATCGACCACGGGCAAATCCATTATTACGGTCCTACACCCCCTAATATCTGCCCTTCAATGAAGATATCTGTTTCAAGATCATAAGACTCTCTAGGATTGGCGCACTGAATCGTGGCTTACTGCAGGATTTAAATGACTCACGCGCTTCCCCTCGGTTGTGCATATATATACACGAGAGGTCAGAAAATTGCTCTCAGCCTAGGAGAGAAAGCCGGGGAGCTTCGCCGGATACTGCATTTTCCGACGATAACTTTCCGGCGAGGCTTACTCTTCTTTAAGTTTGATACTTGTAACATGAAAAAAGGAATGGCCAATTTTGAGGAGAAAATGCAGGGGAAGAAGAAGAATAAGATGAATCCTTGTAGAACGGAGAACTCCTCATCGGAAGCCGAAACGCCGGAGGAGAAGAAGACGGAGAAAAGATTCGAGAGGCGGTTGGTGAAGTATAAGGACTTGCCGGAGTATCTGCAAGACAACGAGTACATATTGGATCATTACCGTTGCGAGTGGCCGTTAAAAGATGCTCTCTTCAGCGTCTTCTCTTGGCACAACGAGACTCTCAATATATGGACGTAAGCGTAAAGCACGTAGTTTTTATAATTAGAAGTAAATTTGTCATATTCTGTTTGTTCTCTTTGTTGCGTGCTGAGAAAAATGGAATCTTTGTTCTTGTGTGTGTGTAGGCATTTGGTGGGATTCTTGGTATTTGTTTGGTTGACTGTTATGAGCTGTATGGAGATGAAGGAGTTGGGCAGCTTGATCACAAGTTTCTCAAGGTTCGATTTGTTGTTCGATGAAATCATAATTTGGACTTTTGCTAATTTAACGCAAACATTAATTATCGATGAGTAGATTTTTCAAGATTTAATAAGGTGTCTGCTTGCGTTAAATTCTGTAACTTTGATCCATAAACAAACAAAAGTTTTGATTCTTGAGTTGGAATTTGAAAACTGCAGAGTGAAAGTTTCTGGTCCGTTAATGACTGCAATGATGGTAAAGAACATGGACTTCAACGTCTCTGATGATCAAGTCTTTCCTGTAAGTCTGAACTTTTTAGATTGTATTTCTTGTATTTTCCTTTGGTTTGCTGTTCTTGGAATCTTGTTTTGTGTTCAACAGAAGTTTGGGAGGGGATTGTACTTGACTGAAAATAAGAAAAAGGGAAACCAGTTGGATGTGAAAAACCTGGAGAAAATGATAAATTACTTGTTCATGTGAATCAAATTAATTGTGAAAGTGGGTCCTGAAAATATTCTCAAGACAAGAATGAGGGGGGGGATTCAGAATGGTGGGGCAACACCATGTGATTCTTCTTGGAGAACGTTCATATCTTTCTTAACTGTTATTTTTGGCGAGACAACATGAGATTTTACTGGAACAGCTTGTTTTACCAAAGTCAGGCGTTTTGTGAGTCTCTTTGCAACGACTTTAGAGTAAAGCAATCTTTCGTTTTTCATTCCTTTCTATGTGAAATTTGGAAATTTGGGTTAGCTCCCTCAAGATCTGTTCCTTAAAAATTTCTGGGACTAATTCCTTAAGCAACTTCTGTTTGTTAATAAAAAAACAAAAATAAGAAGATTCCTAGATAATTTGATGATCTTACTTTCATTTTCTTTTTATAAATTTAAGTTTACTAACTTTGCCAAATTGGCTTCTTGCATGCTCTGCATTATACAAGCACCTTTACTAGTTATTATTGACACAAACTTTATGAGATCTAAGTTTTAGATAAGTGCAATAACAAAGGTTTTTGAGACCCTATTGTGCTATCACAAAACCCTACATGTTGGTCACAACACTAGCTTCAGTTAGTTTTATGATACTTGTTGCTTGTTACTTGAAGTTGATCGGGAGTTGAGTTACAAATGGGCAGCCGTTAACATTGAGAAAAATTGGATAAAAGTTGAAATATTGGCAAGTAAGGTGAATGTAAACATTTGATCATGATGGAGTTATTTTGCATGCATGGCCTTGATGTGTTTCTTGATAGCTTCAAGTGGACCTATATAAGAGTTAGCATCCTTCAGCATACATTTGATTAATGCTAATAAGAATCTATTATTTAGGGGTCTTATGCAAGAAATACTTTGATACTTGTTTGCAGGATTCACACTTGAGACGCATTTCACAACAATCTGTCTTGCAATTGGATGAAAAAGATGTTTCCGAAACTATTGCTAGATGGCCGTGGCTTGTCTTCTTATCTGGGGCAATGGGTTGCTTGATTTGCAGCTCTGTTTCCCATCTCCTAGCTTGCCATTCCAAACGCTTCAACCTCTTCTTTTGGCGCCTTGATTATGCTGGCATTTCCCTTATGATTGTTTGTTCATTCTTTGCTCCAATCTACTATGCCTTCTATTGCAACCCCTATTGGCGATTCTGTTATCTGGCCTCTATTACCATCTTTGGCGTCCTTGCCATTATCACCCTTATTTCCCCTGCTCTATCTGCTCCTTGCTATCGACCTTTCAGGGCCACCTTATTCCTTATCATGGGCTTTTCTGGGGTGATTCCTGCTGCACATGCTGCAATCATCCATTGGAGCCATCCCCATATTCTTGTATCCATAGGATACGAACTCGTTATGGCTGTTTTATATGCTGCAGGAGCTGGGTTTTATGTCACCAGAATACCTGAACGTTGGAAGCCTGGTGCGTTCGACATTGCAGGGCATAGCCATCAGATTTTTCACGTGTTTGTCATTCTAGCTGCACTTTCTCATTGTGCTGCCACACTTACTATTATGGATTTTCGCCGGAGATCACCAGTCTGCGCAGCTTAAGCATTCCACAATTAGCTTAGAGATTGATTGTATTCAAGGCATTCTTTCCCTGTATCTTCTCTTTCTCTTGTTGCAGGCTTGCAGTTTATGTACTATTAAGGAAATCTTTATTGCAATGATATAGAGTAGAATTTCCTCTTCAGCCATTTGATTGATCAGATTGGCTTGCTCATTCTATTATTCTTCCACCCTACAACTGGTCTTATTTTTCTGTAGTTAATATTATTTTGTTATATCAAAAACAAGTCTTACATGAACTTGATTAAACTTTTATTACTCCAGACCTTCAATTTGGTCATTGTTCCTCGAACTATGAACTCTTCAGTTATTTCATTTTAATTTGACAACAAAGAAAGAATATAGCAAAAGAAGAACAAAAAAGTCAATGACATATGATTCTAAGCTACTCAAGAGCTACTCAGCAAGTCCTTTCATGGTCATGGTATATTCCTATGGCATGCAACTCCAACAATTCCTCTTTCTTGCAGCAAAACCAAACTGTATCAGAAGATATTCACATTTCCAGGTTCTAAAGTTGGTCAGGTCCTGTTCTCCAATATGTAAAGGAGCTTTCCTGTACTTGAATGTTTACCATGATTCCGTTTCTCATTCCTACGCAGCACCAGGTGCAAGAAGATCACTTGCAACTAATAAAATGTATATTAAATCTTTTAGCTTGTAACCTCAACCATCTCAGCTTCGCTGTCACTGTAATCTGCCCAGCACTTGCTTGGTTTCTCCTCGCTTGCAAAAGCTACATTAAGCTTCTCTTCAATTTCAGAATTTTCATTCTTATCTTGATCTTCCGTAATCTTTTGTTCTTCTGGCTGGTTTTCTACTAGTCCTGAGCAGCTTCCTACGCTATCTTCCACCGCAGCAACTTCGCTTTTAAACTCAGCAACTATGGAATCTACTGAACTAACTGGAGATGAAGGAAACCCATTTGTAGTCACTTGGCTGCCGTTCAGTCCATCAGGTGACACTGGGATGCCATTTGGAGACATTGGGAAACCATTTGGAGACACTGGCATACCATTTTGAGTAGTCAAGTAACCATTTGGCGACACAGGGTAGCCATTGAGAACCCAAGGCTGAGCAGGAACGAATTCAGCTGCATGTGGATTCATGATTCTGGGAGGGCTGAAGTGGCTTCCATCTGCAACATGTTCAGTGTTATGGAAGCTAGCTTTGTTTCTCGGAACACGATTTCCCGATCTATTATAGCCACCAGAAAGCCTTGGGCCATAGGGAACTCTAGCTGTGGCTGACTGATGAGGGGATCTGCGGACAGGATTAAGAGTAAGCATAGGAGGAATGCTTACCGGTGGAGGAAGAATTCCTCCTTGATCCTTGAATCCTGGCACTGTAACCGAACCAAAAATTGGAACCGTAGACGGATTAAATGGTGGTGCGGCTGCTGAAAGTTTCTTGGTTGTTTCCTTTCCAGTTTCTGTTTCTTCTTGCTTTTCTCCTTCAGCCACCAATGTGTTGACAGTCGCGTCGCCATTGGGTAGATCCTGAGGATTATCTTCTGCCTGACTAGGAATTGAAGAATCTTTCTCCTGTAAAACAGTTGCATTTTCAGTTGCACCAGGTACAGGTTCAAGAGCAGAAGAAACTGCTGCATCAGTATCCAGTTTAGATTCAACTTTATCTTCATCATTGGAACCATTGAAGTTCTCCCTTACTGAATCTACAGCATTTGCAGCTTCTCCTTTTGTAATTTCGTTACTAGAAGTTTCAAATTTAGCTGTTTCAGCTTTTGCCTCTTTATCATCAATATCAGAATTCCTAGCTTGTCCCACAGCTTCTGGGACAACTGCACCTTCAATTTCTTTCTCCTGCTCTTTGTGTTCAAGACTTCCCTCAGAAACCTGAAGCCGTTTCTCAACTTCGGGTTTCTGAATATTTTCTTCAGCATCTTTTTGTGGCTCTTTATCATGGGTGACATCTGATGCAACTGTCTCATGGTTCACCTCAGGACTTAGTTCCGTGGGTACATTTCCTTTTGGCGACTGATCTGCAACAGCCTTCACAATTGTCCCTGGGGGGGCCAAAGCAACTTCTTTATATGAGAATACTTTTCCAGCTGCCTGCACACTGATTGGAATTGACACTGAAGTTGATTTGCCAACTTGATCCGTCAAAGATTGGGTAGCTGGGGCTGGTTTCGGGTTATTGGACTTCTCTGCTCCACTGGCTGTGGCACTAGAGATGTTTAATTTGGGACTGAAGCTAGCACTCTTAACAAACTTTTTGGAGACAGGTAAATTGGGTCCAGAGGAGGTACTCATATCATTTGGTGATGTTCTTGGAGATATAAAATTAATGATCTTCCCTCGGAATCTTGATGACGAGGATGCATTCATGAAGTTAGTGTTTAGCTTTGCTAGACTCGGCTTCCTTGAAGCAGACGATTTGCGAACTGTAGGTGAACGACCCTTTGGAACAGCTTCTTGCCACCCTTCATCTGATTCATTCTCTTTTGCAATGTCTTCACTCTTATTAGATATTGTATCATCTGGGAGGCTTGAATCTACGTTTTCATTTCTAGGGTCTGTTAGTTGAGCTTCGGAGTTATTTTCTTTATCACTTGAATTTTCCACAGCAGGATAAGTTGATGAAAGGATTTCATCTTTCTGAAATTCATCTGCTGCAGTTTCCCAGTTTTGGCCTGGCTTACCTTTAAACTGTAAAATGAAAGGCAACTTGGTTCACAAAACACAAGTCAACCTCAAGAACAGAACAAAATAAATACAGGTCAAAGTCCAACCTTTGCACGAGCTTTCTTTTGAGCCTCTCTTGCTTTCATATCTGCATCAGGTGTTATGTAATCCAAGAGGTCTGATACACTGATGCATGAGGAGAAATGTTGTATTTAGTTGCTAAACAAATAAAAACAAAGAAGACTCAACATATATCTGCTAGTGGGTAAGCTAACAATCAGAATCTGCAGCTAACCAAATCTGATTATAGTTTTCTACTTCATTCAATATAATCTTTAAGATCGAACACACCTAGCATTTCAGATCAGTATGAAGAATATATGGAACATCAAGGGGTTATTACCTTAAATGGCCTTTGCTGGATATTGAGGCATCTGGCTTTGGGGTACCATTGCGTGCAGCTTCTTGCTGCTCCAAAGCCTTGGACTCGAAATACTCCAGCCAAGCAGCAGCATCCTGGAAAAAAGGTGGTTGCTTACAGATTTGAATTAAGCTTAACGTGGAGAATGGATGTTTAGCCTTATACATACCTGTGTTCGCAGGTCCTCGGAGCCAAGCTTGGCCTGCAGTATCTGGAGAGTGGTTTGTTCATGCTGAACGCTTAATGAGTAAGCTTCCATCAAGGAGAGAGCGATTGCTATGGCATGGTAGCTGGCAGCAGTCTGTAGGAACCAGAAAATTGTCAAACCTTTATAGGGATACAAGCTTCTATCTATGCTCATCACCTCAAGTGGTCTTTGTGTGGTTCCTTGTTTGTATAACTATGTGCTTACTTGCCTGTATATGATCAGCTCCAAGTAGTCTCTGGTTACACTTCAATGCCTCATGGAGGTACCTAAGAGCAACATGGACGTTTCCTAATCCTTCTTCCATCATTGCTATATTGATGTAGGTGGCGGCCGTGTTCGGATGAGATGGCCCACATGTTAAATGCAACAAATATAACGCACGATTGACATACCTAGAGTAGCCATGAATGATCATGAGGGTCCATGATGATGGTAATAAGCAAAACCTTTCATTTAAGTAGAAGCTACAGCAGGTAAATAAGAAATGCCACAATGGCATGATATGCATCCAAGGAAAAAGGCGTACTTCAAGGCTAATTCTGTATGCTGAAGACGGTAGTAAAACACGGCAAGATCTCCGTAGCTTTTCATTGTGTCAGGATGATCAAGACCAAGCTCCCTCTCGTTAATATCCAGGGCCTTCTGCTGATAAATGGTTGCCTAGATGAAGTGAAAAGATGTCAGTGTATTGAAAACTTCTTATCAGATAGAGATATATCATCATATCCAACTAAAATTTGACCGGTATTTCAGAAACTAGAAGTAAATTAGCATCTAGCTTTAACTTTCTCTGATGAATATTAAAGCACATACCTGATTGAAATCTCCAGTATGATAGAGCACTACAGCCAAAAGACTATATGCACCTGCAGTCATTCGATGATAAGGACCACAAACTGATACCAGTTTTGAGAGTGCCTTCAAAATTCACCAAGACAAGTTCAGATAACTTCTGAATGCCGAAGCAGATATACGGGAACAAAAAAAACAAAATCATAAGTAATAACCAACTCATACTTTCGTGCCATAATTGACAGCTTCCTCCAATTTTCCTTTATCCAGGGAAGTTTTTGATGATTCCAACAAAGTACGGCCATCCGCAGATGAACATGCAACATGCTGCACAAACAATCCCTTCAGGTTTATCGAGAGAGGAGTGATTGACATGCTTTATTTCTAAGGTAAGCAATCAGGATCTTACCTTGTAGACGGGGACCATACTGATGATATCAGACTTCCTAAATGGAGAAGCGCTTTCCATCTCATAGTCCCGTGGAAGAAGCTCAAGTCCAACCTGAAAGATTATTCCTTGCAACCTTAACCTGGAATTGTGGAGTGTACTAATCCTGTGATACTCTAGAAGTACCTAAAGTCATATGATCAAACCTTGTGGGACAGCCCTCGAAGAATGGCATACTTTCTTAGATCTTGGTCGCCTTCATGCTTCCACCTCCAGCCAAACCTTTTAGAAAGGAATGTTTCGACCCACTTCCATTTAAGCTGCTCGTCTTTTATGACTTCTGCATCCTCATTTTTGGTTGAAGGTGTTCCCAACAGGATATTTAGGCATGATGATATTGATACAGCCAAATCAGAAGCATTATCTATGGCTGATACTACGGCCTGCAGTATGTGTTTGTAGGCTCGAACTATCATCTCGTGTATGCATAGAGATTGCACATGAGGAAGCTTGTCAGCCAATTCAACCTAAAAAGATCGAATACAGAAGTGTGACTTTCAAAGCGTCACAGTTCTTAAGGTGACAATCTTTGAAGTTGAATTAGTATTCAAGTCTGATGCCATAAAAGTAGAAAATAGCTCAAGTGAAGTTACCACACGTCCTAAGGAACACATCTGCAGACCCCTGGTATGCATAAAATCTGTCAATGTTCTTCCATCGACAGGTGAAAGTTCAAGTGAGCCAAAATCTGCTACCTGGAAGTTTGGTCACACCAAGCAGATATGTTTAACTAGAGCATGGAAAGAGCTCAAGATCAAGGAAGGAGTGGAATGGTAACTAACCAGTTTTGGAAGAGCAACATCAGCATAATACTTATGTGCCATCTTGATTAACTCATCGGGTGACTGTAAAATAGATGCCAATCAAACGAAATATGGATCATTGAATTACACCAGAGACTATAAAAGAAATATTAGTGTAAATCTACAGGTTCAGAAGGTCAGGTTTTGATGCGAAAAGGAACATACTCCGACATATGTACATAGTGCTTACCTTGAGATGAAGACCTGTTTCTGATTCTTTGAGGCGCAAATATGCTGCTTCCGGAAGCAGCTTTCTCCACGATATTGCCATTTCCTCTTCCTTCTCCTCCAACTCTTTCTGATCAGAAGTTCCCAATTTCTTGCTCATGTCAAGGTTGGTACCTGAAGAAACATCTTTTCCCCCCTCAGTTTTGTTTCTGATATCAATTTTCTTCTTGACTTCCTTTAGCAATGCGCCTTGCTTTCCAAGGCCCTTAACTGCAGGTTCAGGCTTTGTTTCTTCAGCCTTCTTAGACTCAGTATTCCCTGGAGCCTGATTTTGTAAATGTTGAACCCAACATGCTCCTAGCTCCCATCTAATAGCCTTAATATCTTTGCCAGGTTCTTCTTGCAACTTCAGCAAACTATTCTCTAGTACTTTCCTCACCAACAGCCTAGCAGGACGTAAATTTTCGGAATCTCCGCTCCGCACTCGCTGGACTGGACTAGATGAGTTGTGCAAAAGCACTCTCAAGCTGACAGGTAAATTCAAGCATAGACACAAATCGATCACTTACAGTGTTATGCATATAACCTAATAAGCATAAGTTACAATACAAGGTTTGCATTGATTCTTTGCACAAGCCTTCCAGATGAACTGACCTATTCACATTCAAGGCATTAGCACCTCCTTCAGGCTGGTCCTCAATGTCAATATCCTTAGGAGTAGGCTTCCCATCCCAGCTAACCTCGCCAGAAACTTTAACAACTGCAGTGTAGCCACAATGTCGAACAATCACGACACCTAAAGTACGAGTGTCCTACAAGATCAAAGAAGTCTTCAGCAATTCAACCTACCTGCTTCTGATCAAATATAATGATTAGGAAGAACGATGACTTTACTCACATGAACTGTTGCACTTTCATCAGCAGTTATGCCTTTGAGTAAATTCCTCTGAGCAAGTTCTTCCTGTGACATTCCAAGAACTTGACTCCCATCACTTTTACAATCCGATTTCATACTTGCATCCGCGACATCTCTATTCACGTTAACGGTCAAATCTCCGATCCTCTCCTCATGTGGAAGTGATTGTGCAGTACCATCCAAAGAACATAAACTACCTTCAATTATACGTTTGATTGTAGCAACAGCTTTCATAACAGAAACGTCGACAAATAAACTGTGAAGGAGAAAGGCTTTTCGGTCACGGATTTGCCTCTCTTCTGCCGTTTTGCATGGCATAGCCGCCAGAATTGCAAACTCCTTTGCCCATGGCCTGTGATCATGTTCACCATTTCTTCCTTGTCCACCTCCATTACCTCCCCAGTTCTCATCTTCCACGGGAAGTGATGGGAAAACAGAGGGGTTATCAGCAACAATTGGAGGAACAACCCAAGTGTTTGCTCGAAAACCATAAGGAAGGTTTCCAAACTGTACCAAAGCAAATCATAACATAGCATCAATCCTCAAACATGTACACAAAGTACGGAGATAAAAAAACATAAAAAAGTACAACAGAGTAAGAAAGAGCGAAACCCACTTTATTGTGTTCTGTGAAAGCTTTCATAAGAGCTTTATACGCCTGCCAGATGAAAAACACATAATTAAACAAACCCAGTTACAGAACCCGAAAATAATCACTTAAAAGTAAATATTTACAGATTAAGAATGAAAGAAAGGTATTGAAATAAACCGAGTCAAACCCTCTGCTTATTTGCAGAAGCAGGATAACCAGAGGGTGACAGAGAAGAAAAGAAGAAGACATGACTTAACAAACCCAGTTCCAGGAACCCAAAAGGACTCGCTCAAAGTAAACTTTGACATACTAAGAATGAAAGGAGAAAGGAATCAAAACTAACAGAGTCAAAAGCTCTGCTTATTTGCTGAAGCAGAGCAACTAGAGAGTGACAGAGGAGAACACGTTTTCCGGCAGGATAAAACCCTTTTCTTGAAGCCACTATCGTTGTCGGCTTCCCACTGCATACCTTCACCTGTGATTTACACATTTTCCTTGATATCAATCAACTGATACACACAGAGTCATACAAATATGTACAGATAAACTGAATAGGAGAAGAAGAGAAAGTTCTCACGTCGATCTGGAAAAAATCATCTTCCGTTTTATCTTCATGAAAAGGACGCGTAGATCTCCTTATGTCTGTAAACCTTGAAACTTTCAGAAACTAAAAAAAACAGAAGGAAGTTTAGAAAAAACGATGCAAGGGTGACAAGAACGTACATTGAACCGGCGGCGATAGGTGCGAGAACGAGAAGAAGTCGTAGAACTGCCCAAGTCGCGGCGGGGGATACATCGACTCCGGTGCCGCCGTATCCGCCTTCTCCGTCGAGCCCATGGTTCCATCCTTCCCTGTTTTGCTCTTCTTATCGGTCGATTTCTGTGCATCATTGCCAGCGTTCTCGGTGCAAGCGGAGCTCTCGATGTCCTTTGGAACAAACTCCTTGCTCCGACCGGACGGCTTGTGCGAGGACTGCCCGAACGATGTTGTGCAAGCGACGATGTCGAGGAGTCGCCGGACGTGAGCGACGGCTTGCTCTTCGGTGTAGTCCTCTGAAAAAACAAAGAAGAAAAAAAGTAACAATTGCTGCTTAAAGTTACATGGTTTTATGACCGTTGGATTTGGCGGGAGGTTATACCTTCAACGATGGTGATGTGGTACGGCTTGAGAGAGACAATATCTACGGAGTCTTTGAGCTTAGATCCTCGTACCTGTGACCGTTAGGCAGTTATTTTACACGTCAGCGTCACTTCATAAACATGCGTCGTCGTTTCAGAAGTGGGAAATACATTATGCATGCAATCATACCAGACCGTTGGATTCAATGGACCCGGCCCATCCAACGTTCTTGATTAAGAAATATGGAACGTAAGATTCACATCCGATGATTAAACGGCAAATAGGGATGACAAAAAGGTCGGAACCCGACACGGTTTATTTTGAAGTTAACGAGTCAAGTTTGGATTGATTGACTCCAATTTTGGAGAATTGATCCAAATCATTTCATTTCTATCTTAAAATAACATCATTTTAATCTTAAATTTGAGAAATAGGTTGTTTGAATTGTTCAAATCTTAAGAAAATTACTACAAATCTCAAACTTAACTCATAATTTAAAAAACATTTAAAATTTTATAATTATATTAAAAATTCAATAAATTGATAATTTTTGTTTAACGTGTTAATTTTAATTTTTTATTTTATACTGAATTCTCAATTTCAACCCGACTTATTATCATACTTAGGTGCAACTTTAAGAGTTGGAACACTCTGTTACACTTAGGGTATTCTAACTCTATTCCGCTTAATTAGGTCCACACGTTTGTGTGAATTCCACATAAATATGTGGATGAGATTTAATGGAATAGAGTTAAAACTAGTTAATTAGAACAGAAGATCTGACCTATAAGAGAAAAAAAGTGAGAGGATCAAAATGAAAATAGATAGAAATTTGGGGCTTACCTCGTGAGATAAAGAGAAGTTGGTCAAATGGCATGTCTCCACATGAACACCCAAAAGCTTCCTCACGTTTAAGATTCTGTCTGTGGAGATACCCTTTTCATATAACAATAGTAAACGCCCAATCAAAAAATAATAAATATCAAATTATTATTTTCAACAAAAAAGGAAAAAAAAATTGAGCATTCCAAATTTACTAAATTTCCTTTTTTTACATTATTTAAAAAAAAGTAGATCAAAATTGAAAGATTAATATTTTAACATCTCTTTTACTACCATATAACAATCGTCATTATAAATATTAATTATATTTTTAGTATTATTCCAACAACAACAACAACAATAACAACAGCAACAATAACAGTAGCAATAATTTAGTAAAAATTCTTCTGATATATGAGATTCGGAGAAATTTAATAGTTTGTAACCTTATCCCTAAGTAGTGAAAAGATTGTTTCATCACATTTCAATTACCATCAAACAACATTCGATACTAATTTCAAGTTGGAAGAATACATATTTATATATATATGGGTCTTTTTTATTTAACATGGAATTAATATCCCTAATAATAATGAGCTACTTAATTATATTTTTTATAAGAAAGAGTTAGTATAACAATTAATTTTCTTTTGTAATAAGAATAACAATTAATACTACCAAATAATGAAATTTCTCTTTAGATTAATACTAGTTAGTTCTCTTTAGATTAATTAATCACAGGTTCGAGTTATAAAAACAACATCTTTATAACATGCAAAAGAAAAATTACGTACAATTGATGACTCTTTTATGAATTTGCAAAGTAGGGAGTCTTGTGTACCGGGATTTACCCATTTTCTCTTTGGATTATATTAACTAATTTGTTAAGTAGCTCGTTAATATTACTTATTTATTACTATTGTACAACATTTAATGCTTATTCAAATACAAAAAAAAAATATTTTATTTTTATATATGAAAAAGTATAATAGAATATACCATATTAATTACTTTCAAACAACATATAATATTTATTGGAGTAATGAAAAATTATTTATTTGTACTATACTCAGAAACAGGAAATGTGATAAGAAGAAGAAGGGTTTATATAGATGCATACCTTGAGGGTCACCTGAGAATCGTCCGGTGTCTCGACCGTGATTTCGACGACCGTAGGCAATACTGCAGATTAAGGGAAGAAACTGATTTACCAAACACGACAAGTTTGGAATTTATGTTTGTGTAAGAACAGCAACATGAGAGGATAAGAAAATGGAGATGATGTTTTTTTCGAACCATACATTTTCAGACATTGGAATGGTACCTTATTGCACAATATCATGGTGAGATAAAAACAGAAACTAAGCTGGGTATAAAGTTGAAATCCTCAGTTCAAAGAGTAAGTATGAATTAGTAAAACAAGTTAAAGATTGAAAATTTTCACTTGGGCTATTGCAGTTTCATCCATTTTCTTAGCAGCCAAACAAGAAAACAGGAAGAAGAAGATAGATAGTGAGAAGAAAGAGACCTTTCTCTTCCTTTTTCTTTTTATCTCCTTTAGCTTTATGAGGTTTAGCCTTTCCCGTTTTAGGGGCCATTGAGCATCAAAAACTGCTGTTTAAACTATAAACAAACTGCCCTCTTCTTCAATCAACGATACAAAACTATGTCCGGGAAATTGGAGAGTGTCTTCAAATGCTGAAGCAAAACCAGAAGAATCTGTAAAATTCTATCAGAACCAGTTAGGGAGAGACCAGTTCAATCCCAAGCTATCTTCTGATACAATATATCAGACGTAATCAGAGGAATTGAGGAAAAGAAGGTCCGTAATGAGATGGAGTTGTTCCTTAAGGTTTTGGTAAGGAATTCAGGGAAGTAACTGGAGGAGAATATAGAGAAACCTGAGAAGAGGATAGAGATAGAGAGACAGGTGGATAGGATAAGGTAAGCCAAAGGCCTTCCTTGTACACAAGCACGCACACACACTTGCAAGAATGTAAGGCTAGCAATTTAGCAATTTCCTCTCTCTCTTCCTGTCAGTGTTTATCATCTTTTCTAGATTTGGAAGTTTGTCATGGGCAAAGTTGAACACAATGAGCTCAATCGGGTCTAAACACGTAAGTTCATATTCAATCACATATGTTTTAGTGTATTAATTTCAAATCGAATCAAATTTTCCAACTTATAAAAAATCATTGACTCGAACTTGAGCATACGATCAAATTGAACTTAGTTCATTAACTTTAAATTGGATCAAATCAGACTCGAACGTTATTGTTATGCTTACAAGAAAAGTCTCCGCAACTATTACAATTTTTTGTATTGTCTCAATTCTTTGTTAGTATGAATTACTTTTTCTTAATCAAATTAAAAAGATGTTATTTTGAAAACATGGTTAAGTTCTTTAAACACGTTTTCAAGTTCGAACTCTCCTCGAAATTCGATCGATTAAGATTTAACCCGTTGATTTTATATCAGTCGGGCTTAATTTGTCAAACCTAATTAAAAATAAGAAGTAATTAAGCATAAGTGAGTCAAATTCGGTGTTGAATGGTTTCCTAATAGTTTGGAGTTTGGCAATCTGTTCAAACACGTAAGTGAATTGGATTTGAAGTTGAGAGACTAAAGGACTTGTCTCCATACTGATTTTGGATCTTAGGATAAATATCTAGTGGAGGAAGATGGAGACAAAGATATTATACGTGTAACCAAAAAAGTTTAAGTGCAAAGATTAAGAAAAAAAATATAATTGAATTTTTTAAAAAAATATTAATATATTAAATTTTTCTTAGCTAAAATCGTCCTATACTGGTCTAAATATTCATTAATTAATTGGGAGAATACAGGGATACCTCAAAAATTAATATGTGCTAAATTAGGAAAAATTTGTATCCCGATCCACCTTAAAATTAATAAGTTAAATTTAAGTTGATTAAATTTTAGGATGAATTTGAATTTGAAAATTTGAATAACTCGAATTTTGATTATAAAAATAGCGGTATTTTAATTAATTATATTAAAGTGATTTTATTTTATGATAATCCAAACTTAATAAGCACCTTGTCCAAAGATGAAATTTAGACAAAAAAAGCGAATCAAGGATGGCATAAGCTTCAAAAGGGATCAAATTCGATTAATTCAAATTTTGAAATCAAATTTGAGGTTTGGGTTATAGGTTACAATTTTTTGAAATAATGTCTTTTGAACCTTAAATTTAAGAAAATCTAACACTCAAAAGGACATAATATTCGAAGTCCACTTAATCTAACTTTAACGAGTCAAATGCGATTAATATAAGTTTTAGGTCGAGTTTGAGTATGAGATATGGATCGTGACCTACGTTTTTCCTAAATAACGTCTTTCAATTTTAAATTTAAAAAAGAATAAGATAATGTTAAGATATAGGTGATTATATCTTATTATTTAATTTTGGATATTATTTGATAATTGGACCTAGTTGTGTTCAAGTAAGATTCTTTCCAAAAAAGTTTAAGAAGTTTAAAATCCTAATTAAGATGGTATTTAATATGTATATCCTATTGTGGGATAATGGTATGCAAAAATCTGTGTGGAGGTAAAAAGAAAAGCTATATTATCTAATTATTTACCAATACTCAAATTAAGTAAAACAGGGAAGATTGAAAAAATTAAGGTGATATATCCCTGAAAGCTTTATAATTCAACCAAGAAATGGGTTCTGACAGGAAAACTTTTTCAAATTAGACGGCATGATGAATTATTGGGGGTTGATTCTTCAACAATAGAAATTGATGATGTTGTGGGTGTAAAAATTGATGTTAATAAAAACTCAGCAATTGATACCCTAGATACTGAGGGTGGGAAGTCTAGACACACCTCTCCCAAGGGTTTGAAAAATGAAGTGCATCATTTCACCTTGCAATATTTGGAGCATTGTCAGATGGATTGAGCCAACATGTTGACTCCATTAGCAACTATTGGACAAAATGAGAATTCTAAGATTATGCTGGAGAATGAAGAACAGACAACAATGGTCAACTCCAGTGATTATGGAGTAACAAGTCGGGGGACTAGGAATGTAGGTTCCTCTTGAGAAAGCCGTCTAGATTTGACAGGAGAGAATTGTGATTCTCCATCAGCTACAAACCAAGTCCCTGACATTCCAGGAGATTTTTGTGTGCAGGTAAAAACTGCAAAGAGTAAATCAACCAGGAAGAGAAAGAAAAATCCCAAATACCAACAATAGGAGATTACGCGACTCTCTTAAACAACAAAAATGTATCTTGGCAGGCAAGTGCCAGCCCAAGCCCTATGGAGATGAAGCATAAATGGTGTCTTTAGTTGATTTGTTTAGGAAACAAATAGTGTCTTTCTTAAGGAGTTGGGTTGTCATATTGGCAATATGATGATAAAAGCGAACTGGGAAGCCTCTGGATTACCTTTGTTCTTTTAGCCCTAATTTAAAAGCACTAACATCTTAGATGTGAAGATGAGAGGGGTCTTTTACCTCTTTTTCAATCGACTTGCTTTTGATAAGTAACGGTGTCCTTACTATGTCGTTGTTCAATTGGTTTAGTTTGTATTGTGTAATGCATTGTTGTTTTTGTTGTAAGAGACTAAGGAAAATACTATATTTTTCCTACCGTTGTTCTTCATCTTTTATTTATCAATCCATTTTTAAATTTTTCAATAAAAAAGATGTACTAAATTGTGTTATCAAAATTTAGTGTTAATTTTTAATTTGCGATGGTGCGTTTGATTCCCTGTTTTAATTGTGCAAGATTTTGTGAAACAACAGCACCCCAAACTTTCAGATAAGTTTAAGCCAATCAAAATTGAATCAAGCTTGAAATAAGAACAATGTTGTTAGAAACACTCTGAAAGAGCTCACGTCAAGCTTCTGCTTCCCAGGAATGGAGGATATTGCACGTTTTCTAACCTCTCTATCTGTCTCTTGTTGGTTCCAAGCAACAGGTGTGGAACAATAACCAAATAACATATACCCCATAATTGCAAAGTTTCTCTTGCCTGTTCTTATAGAAGAAAAATCACATTCATCAAACAAAAATATGATAAAATTGTGTGTAACAGGTAGTTCATATGTTGTTACGGAGTGTTTCAGTTCTTGAATTCTAATCTTTCTAACACAAGCCACTGAAATTCAGAATTCATATTCCAAAGTTCCTGTAGAATTTTAAGCCTTTTCTTCCTCGGAGATTGCAACTACAAGAACGATGCACAAAGGAATAACCAAAAAAGCTGCAATCTTCAGCAAGAGTTCGACCTCTTCAGATATCACCCCGATCCTTGACCAATCTCCGCTATACCTGAAAGCTAATAGGACATTATTACCAGAAGAGGAACAAGAACAGAGCATATTTGTACACATAAAGCTCAGAGAATATGATGATTACCCAGCATCAATGAACCCCAATCCAAACACTGTAATGGCAGATCTTGCAAGAACTGGACTTGGAACTCTTAGTGTAAAAATGGGTGCTTGACGGGTTCCAGATTTCCCAGAAAGTTCCCTTCTTTTAGCTTGAGGCGAAGTAACCCAGCTTCTGCAACTTCTGTTTGGGTGGGAATGAGAAGCAAGGCTGGCGAAGCAAAAGCTCTTACCTACGACCTCCATTCCACTTCCTTTCTTACTGAGACCTGATGCCTCTCATGTGTGATGATTTGACTATCTTATCCTGAAACTGAAGAATGGATCGGGCCCGCCCAAAAGTTTGTATGCAGATTCGGGCGTACCAAAAACACGATCGGGCTTAAACAACTTAAAATGTCACTTTTTAAAAAATGTATTAATCATACCTGTCAATCACTGTCTTCCGCCACGTGTCTAATAAAACAAACGCCGCCGTCTACTCAATTAGTAAATACTTGAGCCCCACCTCTATCCACTGGTGCGCTTACGGGCTGCTGCTCTTTATCAGCTCTATGAGTACGGGCACATCAAAAGACGAAACTGCCGTCACCCCGTCGTTAGAGCTGAGAGAACAGTCCCGTAAATTTTTATATTTCAGGCGGTCAAAACGACAAGTGCGAGCGCTCCAAAACGCGGGTCTATAAATATGAACATGTGCACGCCGTTAACATCGATCGTTAGGCACACTCTGTCTCTCTCACTCTCCGACTCTCTCTCTCGCCGATTTTTAGGGCTTTCGTCTTCTTGGTTCCTTTGCAAATTGAAGAAGTACACTTGCCGGTGCTATTCCTTTCGTCTTGGAGCTCGAGTTTATGATTTTGTTGATGAGGGAATCGGGAAATCTCGGATCGGGACCCGAACCGGTACCCGAATTGCCGGTGAAGCGGGAGATCACGGACGATCAGTTGGAGGGAGAACACGGGACTCTCAGCAAGCGGTCGAAGACGTCGCAAGTGAGCTTCTTTGTTGTTATGTTGAGGTGTACTGATTAGTACAAATGAGAAACTTACTTCTCTCTGTGTTTCAGTTCTGTTTTTTCGTTTGGTCTATAGAATATTTTGTTAGAATTTTCAAATTCGCTGGCTAGGTATAGAGACTTGCTTGCAAGAGTTGACCTTTTTCATTTTTTTTTTTTTTGGTGTTCAGTGGGGTGCGGGTGCTAATGCAATTAGTTTTCAGCCTTCGCAATACAATCATCTTGATGAGCCTAGCCCACTAGGCTTGCGGCTGGTGAAGAGCCCATCACTTCTAGACTTGATCCAGAGGAGTATCTCTCAGGGGAGTGTCCCCGCAAGGGGAGGTCAGGAGACTGAAAGTTATAATTTGATATCAAAGAAAGAGAGTAAAAGAGTAGCTGCCTCTGGCACAAATGACAAGCTAAAGGCTTCTAATTTTCCTGTTTCAATATTTAGAATTGGGAGCTGGGAAGTATGTTTGTGATGATACTTTTGGGTCTTTCTGTTAGTTTATTTTTGTGGTGATTTATTGGTGTGGGGTTACTGAAGCTTTACTTGTTGGCAGCGTAAGGCAAAGAATGAAGTTGATTTGGTGGCCAAGTGTTATTTTGCAACGCATAAACTGGTGTGGGAAATTCTTGAAGGTACTCTTAAGAGTAAGATAGAAATCCAATGGTCTGATATTATGGATTTGAAGGCGAACTGCCCCGATGATGGACATGGGACATTAAATGTTGTGGTAATTTATTGACCTGCAATTCGTCCGAGTTGTGTTTTTATCTTACTAATTGCGACTGTTTTTCATGAACGTTTATTGGTGATTTCTTCTGTGATGCAGCTGGCTCGACAGCCCCTTTTCTTCAAGGAGACTAATCCACAGCCCCGGAAGCATACACTGTGGCAGGCCACGGCAGATTTTACAAATGGCCAGGCTAGCATACACAGGTTATTTAATTATTGATTTTCATCTTTCGCTGTTAGTTGGTTTTGAAAATCTGGTTGTGAAATATTTAATTTTGGTGGTAATTATTTTATTATATGAGCCGTTAAATCGTTAATCCGGTAGAATATCTGAGCTCGTGTATCCCCTTTATTAACAACTCATCTTATCTTTGCTGCTATTAACATATAAGACGAGCAACTATCTTTATGATTCCTTAGGCTTTTCTACCAACTATGTTGAGCCAAGCTTTTGATACATCAGATGCTAGATTCTACTATTAGATATTTCCTTCAATGATGCCTCGATTTATTCAATAAGTTGAAAATGTTTTGTTGGGCCATCTGGGGGTCACCCTGAAATGCTATAATGGGATTCTGTAGGCAACATTTTCTGCAGTGTCAACCAGGGTTGCTGAACAAGCATTTTGAAAAGCTTATACAATGTGACATGCGTTTGAACTTTCTAAGTCATCAGCCAGAAAAAATATTGGATTCACCATATTTTGATCAGTGCCTATCTAGTTTTGAGGATCCGGTAGAATCAAAATATCTAATTGAGACTGGTAGCGGAACCTCTATATCGAGTTCCCATGGTTTGGGATCACCAGCTACAGCTCACTCATCTTCGCTGGAAAATGAAATAGGGGATCCTACCAGTTCAACTTTAGAGCATGCGTCACAAGAAGCCCCTTCTCCTATATCAGGTGTGTTGAATTGTTATTGACATGTTCTTTTTTTCTAATTTGTTTTATATTCTTTATATTTTGTTTTTATGCCAATGAATGTGGAAAAAACTACGGGAAAGGGTTCCTCCTTGCCCTTGGTACTCTCTATTTTCTTTAGTACTGCTATGTTTGGATATTTTTTATTATGCAATACCGTGGCATTCTTGTTAATTATTGCAGCCTTCTACCTGTTCTTTATTTTTGTGCTTCTAAAAATTTCAACTACAGAGTTTTTTAAAGCTATGTCCTATGGTTCTGTGTCTTACCTTGTAGTATTAATTGATTATCGAATTACCTATCCTGTTAGTGATGGACAACCGAGCTATTGAAAGGAGTGGAAATTGTGAAGCTGTTAATTCAAGAGGACGAAGGGATTGGAATCAGATAAAAGTTCCAGGATTGCACCCATCTATGTCAATGACTGATCTCATTAATCACCTCAAAAATTGTATTTCAGGGAAGGTGATCTCTGGAAATCCGCCCTTTTCTGCAGATGGGTCAGAATGCCAAGTGATATTGAAGGATGTTACCCAATACCTCCTTAGTGACACTCCACTAACTATGTCGTCTGATGAGAAAAGGCTGATGTCGAGGGTCAATTCTCTTTGTTGCCTTCTGCAGAATGACCCATCTGCAAACCAGAACTTGCAACATAATGATGAAAGTTGTGTTGAGGAATCTCAAGTGATCGATACAAATGAATTGTACCTTGAAAAACCTGATGGAATTGCAAAGGAGGTTTCTGTCAGCAAGCAGGCACCAGGCATGTCAAGGAAAGACTCTTTTGGGGAGTTGATGCTTCATCTCCCTCGAATCGCTTCGCTACCAACGATGTTCTTTAACGTATCAGAAGAAGATTGTGGTGGTCAAGGTAGATAGTGAGAGACATTCAAACTAGATGATGCATGTCATGGTTCTTTGTGAAGATACATGGTGAGTGACATTCAAACTAGATAGTGCATGTCATGCTTCTTTGTGAATATTGGAGTTACTTTCAGTTTAGGATGTGTTATATATATAGTGTCTGAAGAAGTGTCTTGGGGAGCTATGGGTTTCAGAAATTTGTTTTGATGAAGAATCCCAGACAACATAGTCCAGTGTAGAGTATTACAGTAGGTGCTTTCGCTTTGTTATTGGTATTAGAGAATCTGATGTTGCTATTTTAAATGATCTCACGTTGGCTACTTCTGAATCAATGTCAGATACTTTGACATCAACTTCATTAGCAATTGCTTAGTACCCAGACCGCAAACGTTGGTGGCTGTTGAACACCACAATCTAAGCTGTCCAGACTAGGGATTGCTTATTAGCCCGTATGGACTTCATTGCAAATGAGTATTCAGGTTGAATCGAACTTTAATTTAACAAAAAACTTTATTCGACAAATTAGTATGAGCTTGATCTAAATTAAGTATTAATTTAGATTTAACTTATTTCTGACTCAAAACTTTAAAAAGTCTTCTAGGTAAAGATTCAAGCTTGAAAATATGTTTGTTCTCATATATTGATGTTCGGAAACAGCTTTTTTAAGGATAAAACTGAGGATTATCGGTCTTTTTTAAATTCTGCGTATTAGCAGGATTCCTATTGTCTAATTTATCATGCTTGCATAGCTATCCTTTCCATTCCTGAGCTCTCTCAAGTTACATGCTTATTCGAACTTCTTTTCTTTCCTTTCTAAGATGCACAACTTCCACCATAAGAAATCATACTCATCTCGAGGTAGATATCTCTAGATGATGGAGGTTTCGTGTATTAATAAGAACCCAAAACCCTACAACAGTTGGTTATAGTAGTTGATGGTGAAGAAGACATTTTCCTCAGAGAAGAAACTGATATGGCATAAGCTATAATTGGAATTTATTAGGCTTACTCAACCGGATGTGTCGTACCGGGAACCTCCTGCGGTGTAGCAGTGGTGGGTTGGAGATGTTGAAAATTTGCAAGTGGAGTAATTTTGTGTAGGAATCACAACTCACTGCTTTAAAGTTTTTAGTTAAGATATAATCTCTTAGTTATATATGCGCTTACTTGGATCTGGTTTAATTTCTCTCCGGATCTCATTGATCCTTTGTTAATATTAGAGATTGGTTGGTGAAATCCATGAATAGAGATTCATGGAGTGACTTTAATGATTTCGCATAAACTATAGGTTGAGAAGGAGCTAGTCTGGCATGAATGAATCTACTTGTGAAAGTAATTTATATTGGAAAGAGATACAAGAATAAAGTGAGTTATATATAAAGATAAAACTCATAAGAGATGTCCTAATTGTATATCCGATCCAATTTCTCCCGTATCCATGTGCCAAAGATGGTGGAGATTATGGTGAATATGATGGTTTTAAGATGACTGAGCTGAAACACTTAAAAAGTGTCTTTAATCTCTTGTTTTGAATTGGAGTTTAATTTGTGCTCTTCTTGTAATATTTTTTATTAAATGTTATACTCAATATTTTGTGCAAAATATTAGGAATGAGAATTGATCGACTATAGGCTTAAATTTAGGTGTTTTCAATGGATCGATTCATGGATCAGATTCAGGCTCAGACAGACTTAAGGTCCAATTCTTCTAAACAAAACACTTTAAAAAGTTGAATTTCGGATATCGTTTTGTTTAAAAGAGTTGGGCCTGACCCAATATAACAATTTAAAGCAAATTAAATTAATTTTATTTTAGAATCATTTTGTACAAAGAGAATGACACAAATTACATTGCTAAGCCTTGATATTTATAATTGATATAATTTACTTTATATAGCAATTGCAACAAATTAAACTTTCTTTCAGAGTCATATTGTATAAAGAGAGTGACAAATTACACGACTAAGCCTTGGTATTTTAATATTATAAAATAAATTTATAAAATATATGTTTTTTATAAATAGAAAATGGGACAAATTTACAATCATTTAGTGATTATTAAATAAAAATTAATTTTTATTATTTATAAATTTTAATAGATAGTTTTAATGATTAAAACATTCAATCGGTTTAGCCAGATCAACTGCAAAAACTTTGAATTATTCAAATTTCAGTTTGGTTTTTAAATTTTCGTATCGATTTATTTTAATAACTTTCTCTGTTAAATTATGTTCAATTTATTGATTAATCGGTCAATTTTTATTAATTAATACTTTCTAATAAAATTAATTAATTAATTAATTTTATTTAATATTCACTTTTTAAATTAAACTTTAATTTTTCTAAGAACAATATTTTTCAACATATTTTAAATTCTTTAATTTCATTCAATCTTTAGTCGGTTTTATAACGATCTAATAGTGGTTGAACCTTTTAAACCTTAACTCTCTCGTTTTATCGGTTTAATTTCTTTTCGATTTTTAAAATATTAAATAATTTAACAAAAATGATAATTACAAAGAAATTAGAGGAATAAAAACCATAATATATAGGAAATATTATAAGTTAACACTTGTTTTAATACCCAAATGGAATCCAAAACTAATTCTATAATTATTTTAACATAAGCTAATTAAATTACCTAATCACCAAAAAAATTTTCTAAAAATCATCAGCTACCACCTTCGTGTATACCAAGACTTTCCCACTCTCAATGCAGCTGTCACCTTCAAGCCTCACGAGTGCATATACACCGCCTACTTTCCTCTCTGTCAACCTCGGTAGACGGATCCGGACCCGACCCACGACGGCAACTCCGGTGGAGGTTCCTGGGTCGGCGTCAGCCGGACGGGAAAAGCTCAGAACTTCCATGTATAGAAACCTGCAATTTTGGTCCGCTTCCAACTCTAATCGATATTCTTCTCCCCAGGTTGGTTCTGCTGCAACCGTGGTCGAACCTCGAGCCTCAGGATTAAGCCAAAACACCACCCTGTAAAGCTTGTTACTTGTCAGGTTCTTCCTCGACAATCTGGCTGTTTCGATATTAACTATTAGAAACATTCTCGTCCTCTTTTAGGACGAGTCTGAAGAAGCACAACCTCCTGTGCGTGAATATATATAGAGAGACAGAGAGCTTCATGTACAATGAAATAAGCAAGAATATGGAGAGACCTAAGGATGATTAGGGAAAATTAATTAGTACGTTGAATTTTTGGATAATGCATGAACCAGAAAAAAGGATTTTGGTTCATGCTAAGAGTTCTTTTTTTACAATAATTATTATTTAAGGAAAGAGGAGAATGAATTATATCGTAACTTTTTTCGTATAATTTTTCGTTCTTTATAATATCGTAAAAACTTTAAACCGTCTAATTTTTTAGTTTAATTTTTAATTTTTTGAAAGCGATCAATTTATTAATCAATCAATTTTGATTAATTAATGTCTTTATAAATTAAATTCAATTATAACAGTCTAATAGTATCTTTTAAACTTTAAACCTCTTATTTTATCAGTTTAACTTTCGGCTTGAGCAAATTTGCCATTTTTTTTAATTCAACTTATGTGCTTTCCAAAACAAAACTATACCTTAATTCCTATCAAAATATAAAAATGGATAACATCAAATTGTAGCATAATTGCTCCAGATTAATGATTTAACAACTTGGAATGATCATAAGAGATGGGACTAAACAAACCATTTGCAGAAACGAGTTCAAAGTGAATGATAATCCAATTACTTGACGTGTATGTATGAAAAGGTATGTAACTTGAGAGCCTGAGCAAGATCAACCACAGCTCAAGAAATGGGCAAATATTCACAGTTTTTGTACATCATCATCAGAAGAGTTTGTATGTACAAGAAGGATATGATTAAACTTGAATCCATCATATATATACAGAAAGAAACATAAGGCACTTGGGAAGTAGCTGTCACTTATCTTTCATTGTGATATATGTACAATTAGTGTCTTCCATCAATTCTTATCTGTCCAGATCAGGAAGGAGGTGGTGTACGAATGGCCATGTCAGGTAACATAGCTACTGTTACTATGAAGAATTCATAACCAATAGGGAGACCATAAGGGTTTGAAGTTGATCCCAAATTCCTAGTCAATCTGTCAGTTCCCGGGTCAGATGTTAGAAGATCCACTTGTTCTTTCCTAGCATGCTCAGACATAGTTGAGGAAGGAGGTGACGGCTTCACTATTTGCCGCTCAATGTGCACAATCTGTCCAACAATGTAGGTCGGTCGGCTGGGAAGATGATCAGTAAACAAGGCCACTGATTCAGCAGACAGATAATAGTTACTGCAATTCCGGTTAATTGCCTCATAATGTCCAACTGCATTCAACACAAATGCAGCAATCTCATGCACTTCCAACCGATTAAAACATATCTTTTCCTTGCTTGCCTGTGAAAGCCAGGACAGATCACAAATTAAATTAATAGAGAATCAAGCAAAGGTCTCCTATCTCACCAAAAGGTCAGGGGAAAAAAGAGCAGAGTATGGCTGAACAGTATTAAGTAGCATGTTGCAGAGTTTACATCTTATAGAAGGTATCCATGCAGGTATCTTTCCAAGAAATTGAGACAATTAGCAAAACTAGCATACCTGCTTCTCAAGCTGGTGCTTTTTGTATAGTGTGGCAACCAACTCTTTCTTATCTTCTAATTCCTTCCTAAGCAGGTCATTACCGGCTTCAAGATTTCGAAACTTTTCAAGCAGCTCTTCATGATGCCTTGATCTATCTGCAAGAACCTTGATGCATTTCTGGAAGTCAACAGCTGCATCATCCTCTTTGTCACCAATGGAACTGAAAGTTCAAATGAAAAGGGAATTAAATTGCTGCAATTTTAATCATCAATGGAATACTTTAAAAAAAATTAGGTGCTATTTCAATCAACATAAAAGACTACAATGGTGATTCTGTGAACATAAGCCAGAGTAAAAGACAACTCTTCATTTAATAATCATCTATTTCGATAAAGTTCAAGCTTCTCTGAATTCACTTGAAAAATTACTGGCTCCTCCCCCTTTCAGGGTTCCTAACCTCCCGTTCATATTAGATGGGAAGAATAAAACATAAGTTGGCAATCCCTTTCTCTCCCTCACTCTCTAAGAAATCAGATCACTACTTGATGGGGTACTCCAATTTTCCTCCATAGAAAGCAACAAAATACGAATATGGAAACATAATAGGAAAACATGCAGGATTCTAGATGAAAACTGTCCCCATAAACATATCTTACTTGGCCAAAGATTGAGCAAAAGCACTAAGGGAATCAGCAAAGCTATTAACTCCTCCAGCAGTAAGCACAGTGCTTCGAAATCTTTCGAAAAGTCCACGCAATTTCAGAAATGATGCACGCAGCGAATTGTACTCCGAGGCTCTCCTATCAGCCGCACAGAGATGGGTTTGTGCTTCCTTTCTTGCCTCATGAAGACAATTCTCCAAGTGAGCGCAATTCATCTATTGCATGGAGAAATAAAACATGACAGAATAAATAAGTCTCACATTACTGCAAGAATAAACTCAAAAGGGGGCATGTAGTTTGCAGTATAATCTGGTTCGGTTACTGCCTATCTGTTAGCTATCATTCAATGCAACAAACAACAATGAATATTGGAACATAGATGATAGTATGCTCTTTTTTGCAAAGTCAACACAGTATCTTGCGCTCGTCAAAACAGGGAATTTGGGCAAATGCAAGAGATTATTGTCCATGCTTTAAAAGAGAAACCTTCTTTGTACAAGATAATTAATGCACCTCTCAACTGTATGAATAGTTTGACTAATTATACAAGAGACTATCAAAAAGTAGGCAACTAATACACTGTGGCTAAGAAGCATCCATGCTGAATCATACTAGTAGAATACAATAGAGGTAAAAGACATAAACTGACCAACCAAAAATAGGGGAAACAAACAACAAAAAAATAAAGAAAAATAGCAGCCTTGGCAAATTCTGAAAAACAAAATCAAAACAATAACATAATTGAAATAATTCGCACAAATAAAGAAATAACCTGAGATTCGTCAAGAAGCTTTCGACTTATTTCCAACTCCCTACTTAGCATGGTGACCTCTTCCATTGCAGCTTTCAGTTTGCTTTCAGTTTCACTTAATTGGTTTGATTTTTCTGAAAGCACAACCTGCAATTCTGATATAAGATTGTCGCCAAGTTTAGGTTTATCAGCTGGCTCACAGGGTATGTTTACAGGTCCACACATGCTCTCAGCAGTGGAACTGTTTGTCATTGACGTTCCCAATTGTCCCACCATCTTATCTTTCCTATCTTTATCACTGACTTGCAGTTCTTCACGGTGGGGCTCCAACATTGATGAGTCCAACTGAGTATTAAGCATCCCAGAAGAATCCATCATATTATCATCAACACCTTCTCGGCCTTTGCTTGGCTGTCGGGTGAAGAGCCCAAGCTTTGCATCAAAGGAACTAGAAATGCACGAAACCTCATCCATGGGCTCCGAAGTTGATGCATATGGCATGTGTGGTTCTCCACCACTTGATCCTTCGAGTTTGTAATCATTGACCTTCACAGCTGGGTGTGTGACATTAGATAAATCCTTGCTACTTGGAAGTTTCTGTCCTTGCAAGTACTGATCAGATAATCTCTGCTCTAATTCTTGAATACGCTTCTCATATGACAAGCACTGCTTTTGCTTTGCCTCAAGCATAGACTGAAGATGTTTTCCATATCTATCTTTCAGTTGCAATGCTTCAGCTGTCTTCTCCGCCGCATTCTTCAGCAAACTCTCAGCTTTACTATCATCTAGTGAGTCAAACTCAACTTCAGGGCAGATAGTGCATATAAGAGCTATTGCAGAAGCAAGGTCTGCTTTCAGTTTTGCATTCTCAACCTCCAGCTTGCTAGTTCCAACAATCTCTACCAGCTCAGAACCCTCAAAGAGCTCCTCAGTATCATCTTTCTCAAGATTATCCACCACAATCTCATCCATCTCAGCTGAACGAGAACTCTCATTGGACATAGAAAATGAACCTCTCAAGCTAGTATGCTTGTCCCACTTTAGGGGCAACCTTAACCAATACTCTGGTGCATATCGATCCAGGTCTGGGATGTCAATATCAAGCAAATTAGTATCAAAAGGAGCTATATTGACATCGCATTGACTAGGTACATCATGCAACCCCATAGAAGTTAATATATCTCTTGGTATATATGAACCATGAGCTTTAATAAATTCTTCCCGCCTTCTAACCTCGTTCTCTCTCTTTGTAGCAAGTCTTTCAGCCAGTTGTCCAGCCATGCCCATGTAGAGTTTCATTGAAAACTTCCTTCTAATTATTTCTGCAAGGCAGGCTCTATATGCAGGACCTATCCCACGAACCATCTTTAGATCAGTAAATATAACATCTTGACGCTGCATAGCCTCTCTAAAAACAGGAAACTGTAACTTAGCATCCTTAACAATAGAGGTAGCGTATAGTATCTTTTTCATGTAACGATGGACGAAGAGGATCATCTCATTCTTCTCATTTTTACATGTCTTGAGCAGCTCCAAAATTGCATTGCCACAGGCCTCCATTTTAGGCAAATGACTCTTGTCATGGACATCATACATTGGACCAAGGGCTGCAACTGCATCATGAGGACGAAGTGATGAGGAAAATTGGCAGGACAAGCAATCATCCACAAGCTTCTTTACAGTGTTGACATCTTTACTGCATTAATAAAAGTATATACCATTAGCAAATAGAACTACCGTATATAAGGTAGCATACTCTGCAACTGCAGAGTTGCTTAATGGCACTAATATACACAAATCATTTGGCACATATAACAAAATTTCTGTCAAATAGTTGTTTGCATTGCATACTTCAAAGACATCTCTGAATGGTTTCAAAATCTACTGATGTTATCAGCTCAAAAACTTAACAAACGGGATGTACATAACTAAAATCCAATAGCTGCATGAACCTTAACTCCCAACAATCAATAGAATCTAGAGAAAAGAAAGTCAATCCCACATTTAAGTTACACGTGAATTTTCATCAAGAACCAATCTCAATATCATGAAGGAGAAAGAGGATGTTCATGCACAATCACATAAAAGTAAGCCACACAGCAACAATGCGGAGAAAAAGTTGAAGGGCTCTGAACCAAACAATAATGGTCAAGGATTTTGCATCAACATCACTGCCAATTTATGATTCAATCAAGCTATGGCGAACATTTTATACAGTAACATATATAAATAATAATAGTCAAGGATTTACATAAACAGGCTCTAACAATTAATGGTTCAGCCATGTTATGGAAATCAGTTTAATGGTCTAAAGTTAGAATGAGCACTTGCCAGCAGCAATATTCACATTTGGGGCTACATCATCATATTAAGATAACTAAGCGAATCCAATTCAATAAGTTGGTATATAAATTGATACTCACCACCCCCTTCCCTGCGACAAAAACCCCAACCACCCCTTATGTCTGCTTTAGCCCATAAATATAAAAATACAATTAGATATGCTTACAGAAAAATTCAAACAGAACTCGCATCTATGCAAGTAAGAAGGGTGGTTTCTCAAGAAAACAAGGAAAGATTGACATGTAATTGTTGTAACACAAAAATCATATATTATGCCTATGTACACTATGTTTATCAATTCAAGCTAAAAATAACTAATACTGGCTAGCTATAGATCAGGATTCAGTTATAGATCACAAGCAGTATTCTTAAACCAACTTTTGCAACAGAGCAACCGATAATCACAATCAAAATAGGAACTGAAGTAACCCCATTAATGATTTTGATGATTTACTAAGAGCCAAAGATTAAGACGGTAATCAAACAACCTCAAAGACTGCATTATGCTCTTCTGTTCATTGATATATGGCTGATGGTCCTTGATGGATTGCTCTAAATTGCTAATAGACATTAAAACCTTTGCGGTAGATAAATCATTGATCCTCCTCGACACTTCAGAAAACATCTGTTTAAACTCTGAAACCTTTTTCTCAAACTGCTTGTGGGAAGTGCTACAGTTTTCCACAGCCCTTTTCAAGTTCTCCTCCTTAACAAAATCAACTAAGTACTTGCATGCTGGACTCTGCAATGCTGAATGGAGCTTAATAGACCTCAATCTCTCCAAATCCCTCTCAAGATTGGCCAAGAGTTCTGAATGTACCCTATGCTGCTGTGTGTAGCGCTTAATG
>JANIIA010000191.1:2158598-2173740 GCA_027478495.1 Erythroxylum alaternifolium | reverse complement strand
AATTTAAAAATCTTAACAAGTTAGGCATTTTTAATTTTGTTATCTCAATTATTATTTATTTATTCCTTGATCACTTCATATCATTTCTATTTTCTTAATAAATTTCAAATCTTTATTTTATAAAAAAAATTATTTGAAATTATCATTGAAGAAAATATCAGTAGAAAGCAATAATAATAGAGGAAAATTCTTTTACGCATTATTGTTGCTTGTTATAAGCTATCATTAAAATACTAAATCGGTCCGAATAGTTCAATGTTGAAAAATTGGACTCGTTGATTTTCTGATTTAATTTTTAGTTTTTTTAGTGTGATTTATTTTAATAACTCTTGTTATTAAAGATCAATTAATTTATTAATTAATCAGTCAATTTTTATAAACTAATTAACTTTTATAAACTAAAATAAATTAATTAATTTTCAATTAAACTTTAAATTAAGGATAATTTTTTAATATTATTATAAATCTTCAAATTTATTGGATATTTGTTACGGTAGTAAGTCCCTTAGGCCATCTCCAACTACAAATGAAATCACCTGTTTCAATTTTACTGTTCCAACTATATTCTACCTATCTTATCCATATATTTATGTGGATCCTACTTCAATTCATCTCATTCGCATATTTATGTAGGTTCCACATAAATGTGTGAATGAGATAAGTTGAAACAGGGTTGAAATAACAAAATCGGAACAAGTGATCTGTTCCCCTCCGACCAACACATAAAAACACTAAATTTGGTATTTTGGCGTGTTAAATCTAATCCAACCAATATACCAAATTTACATTTCCAAGACCACCATTTTTGGTGTTATTATTCATGCACTAAAAGTTGTAAAATGATATCTTTGACCATTTTCTTATTTACATATTCCTTTTACACCTTTATCACATTTTGATATATCCACATAATTTGTTGAGTAATTAAATTTAAAATATATATTACTTTACATAAAATTATCATTTTAAAATGACATTAATATTGAATATAACATTATATTTATTTTTAATATTTATTTTTATTCTTATTTATAAGTGTTATAAATTTATTAATAAAATATTTTAATAATAAAATGAAAATTTAAAATAAAAGATGCATAAACTTAAAAGTAAAATAGACCACAATATTGATTTTAAAAAATTAAAATCTAACGAAAATATTTGAAATTATAACTAGATTAAAATAAATTACAATTATAATTAAGCTCGATATTACAATTAAACTAAAATTACAATAATATTAATTTTATATGTTAAATAAGTAATATATTAATTAATTAGGAATAATATTTTATTTTAATTTTTACAAATAAAATAAATTAATATAATTAATAACTAAATTATTGTAGAATATTCTTTTAAGATAAGATTCTTTCTTTTTATATCAAATTTGGTGTAAAATTTTACTATAACTGGTTAGAGATGGCCTTAATAGTCCTATTCTTCACATATTACAGGACTAAAAAAAAGTAAGCTTACTTCCTAGTCTTAAACTTCTTGCCCTCTCTCGCTTTCAATACTCAATAGTCTTTTTCTCGGATTACCAACAAGGCAAAGGTATGCCACACCTGTCTTATCTCTCTTGTCTCTTTGCCAGATGACTTCAAACTCTGTGTTTATTGGTGGTCTTTTAGTGAATTGTCAGAAAAGTTAAACTGAGGCCATCTGAGCCATGGCTTCACAGATATTATCCATTTCTGTAGAAACTTTTGATTCAACGAAGTGCGATTTTCCTGTATACCCACTTCAGTTAAATAGTCAGTCTTCGTTTGTAGCCATTTCTAGTTGCATTTGTTTAACCAGAGCTTGCAAGATCACTTCTTTGAGTAGGGTCGGTCCAGTTAAGGTCTCTCGAATAGACAACCAGTTTTCTGATGACTTTAGTGATTCATGGACAGCACAAAGTTTGACAAACCAGAGGATAGATGTGAATTTGTATGGCGAAAAACCAGATGATGAATGTAATGTCGAGAAGAAGCATAGGGTTGTGAAGAAAGGGACCAAAAGACACGTGGGTCTTAAACTTAGTGACAAAAGAAATGGTGGAAGTCGCAAAAGAGGGAATCTTTTTGTGTATGATAATGGTTTTGATGTTAACTACTCTGCTGTTGGGCCTGAATTGAGTTTAGAACAATGCAATTATATTTTGGAACGGATTGAAAGAAACAATAGTGATACCAAAGCTTTGAGTTTCTTTCATTGGATGAGAAAGAATGGAAAGCTAAAAAGGAATTTGGGTGCTTACGTGGTTGTTCTTCGTGTATTGGGTAGAAGAGAAGATTGGGATTCTGCAGAGGGATTGGTTGAGGAACTTTGTGATAGTTATGGCAGTGAGCTTGATTTTCAAGTTTTTAACACCCTTATTTATGCGTGTTCCAAAAAGGGACATGCAGATCTGGGCTCCAAATGGTTTAGGAAGATGTTGGGACTTGGTATTCGGCCTAATGTTGCAACCTTTGGAATGCTTATGGGACTCTACAGGAAGGGTTGGAATGTTGACGAGGCAGAGTTTGCGTTTGCCAAGATGAGGAGCTTTAGAATTATATGTGAATCAGCATATTCAGCTATGATTACTATATATACCCGCTTGAGTTTGTATGAGAAAGCAGAAGAACTTATTGGGTTGATGAAAGAAGATGGAGTGGTGTTGAATGTGGAGAATTGGTTGGTTTTGTTGAATGCATATAGTCAGCAAGGCAAGTTAAAGGAGGCTGAGCAGGTATTTGCTTCAATGAAAGAAGCAGGATTTTCCCCTAACATTGTTGCATTTAATACCCTGATAACTGGGTATGGAAAGGCATCTAACATGGTTGCTGCTCAAGACATGTTCATGAGCATTCCAAATGTTGGATTGGAGCCTGATGAAACAACTTACTGTTCCATGGTTGAAGGCTGGGGCCGAGCTGGAAATTACAAGGAGGCAAAATGGTATTACGAAGAGCTTAAACGGTTGGGGTTCAAGCCTAACTCATCCAATTTGTGCACAGTACTGAACCTGCAAGCCAAATATGGGGATGAAGAGGGTGCTCTCAGAACTCTTGATGATATGTTGAAGATGGGATGTCAATATTCCTCTATCTTGGGAACTCTTTTGAAAGCTTATGAGAGGGCTGGAAGGGTTTGTAAGGTCCCTGCTCTTTTGAAGGATTCGTTCTATCAACATGTTCTTGTCAACCAAACTTCGTGCTCCATTCTGGTAATGGCTTATGTGAAACACAGCTTGGTTGATGATGCTATAAAAATATTGGGAGACAAAAAGTGGATCGATCCTATCTTTGAGGATAACTTGTATCATTTGTTAATTTGCTCTTGCAAGGAGTTGGGTCATTTTGAGAATGCTGTTAAGGTGTATACTCAAATGATAAACACTGTTGATCGACTGAACTTGCATATATCATGTTCTATGATTGACATTTACAGTTCTATGGGTCAATATGCCAAAGGAGAGAAAATTTACTTAAACTTAAAATCTTCTGGTGTTGCCTTGGATGTGATTGCCTTTAGCATTGTTGTGAGGATGTATGTTAAAGCAGGATCACTGAGAGATGCTTGCTCCGTTTTAGAAACAATGGAGCAGCAGGGCATAGCTCCAGACATCTACCTATTGCGCGACATGCTTCGTATTTATCAGCAATGTGATATGACAGACAATTTGAAGGATCTTTATTATAAGGTCTTGAGGAATGGAGTTGTTTGGGATCAGGAATTATATAACTGTGTCATAAACTGCTGTGCTCGTGCTCTGCCAGTTGATGAACTCTCCAAGCTTTTCAAAGAGATGCTTCAGCGTGGCTTTACCCCTAATACGATCACCTTCAATGTCCTGCTCGATGTTTATGGAAAATCTAAACTTTTCAAAAAGGCCAAGGATTTGCTTTTGATGGGTAAGGAACAAGGCTGGATTGATGTAATTTCTTACAATACTGTCATAGCTGCTTACAGTCGAGTTAAGGACTTTCAAAATATGACAACATACGTACGGAACATGGAATTTGATGGCTTTTCAGTTTCCCTAGAAGCTTATAATTGTATGTTGGATGCTTATGGAAAAGAAGGACAAATGAAGAAATTTAGAAGTGTGTTGCATAGAATGAAGGAATCAAGTTGTGCTTCTGACCACTATACATACAATATAATGATCAATATCTATGGAAATCAAGGATGGATTGATGAAGTTGCAGATGTGTTAACAGAACTGAGAGAATGTGGCCTGGGGCCTGATTTGTACAGCTATAATACACTGATCAAGGCATATGGAATAGCCGGGATGGTTGAAGAAGCCATAGATTTGATCAGGGAGATGAGAGCAAAGGGGATTGAACCTGATAGGATAACATACAGAAATTTGATCAAAGCATTGCAAAGGAATGATGAATATTTTGAGGCTGTTAAATGGTCCTTGTGGATGAAGCAGATGGAACTGGAAATCAAACAAAAGTGATGTATATATATATATATATATATTCTTTTCCTTTTTCAGTTCTTTGTAAATGCAATACTTGAGCTTGTTAGCTTACCGTTCCAATAATAATTTCTGTAATTCATTGCAATGATCTTATTGGTTAGATTATGATGAAATATCCTTATAGAAAATTGCCACAACAAATCCAGGAAAATATTGGAGTAATGGAAATAGCACCAGTAAGAGACAATATATATTGCTTCTATTCTGCTACATTTTGTGAAAGACTGCAATTGTTAACCATGGACATAAACAAGCTATTATTGTCTTCCCAACAAGTTGATGGGGCTATATCTTTCTATGCTCTTGATACACTAAACATAACAGGTTGAAACAGTGAAAATTGATTTTACAAGTGAAAGGAACGGAATGACTTTGGATCTTTCGCGATGATCCCCCACAGTGCAAAGCATTAAAAACCTTGCTGCAGCTGTCAAGAAATCGACCCTTGAAATCAGTCATGTATCAGTTGTCAAATGGTTCCACTTTCTTATACTTGGAAATTCCAAGCAATAAACACCCTTTTGCCGGAGTCGACAATGGTTGCCGACAAGTCGAATTTTCAAGAATTTTTCTTGAAACTTTTGGCATGCAGAAAAGCTATAGGCATTAGTCCACCAGATTTTCTTGATTCGTAGGATCCATTTTGTAGGCTTCCGCTTCAGCTTTCCGGCCATTTTCACATCGGTATTCCTTCAAAATTTGGGCCCAAAGGCACTACTAAGGTTGCTGATTGTAGCAGGTAATGTTACTGATCAGATAAGAATCAGTTGAAAAAGTAGGGTGATTTGAGAACTTCTTGCAAGTCAAAGTTGCCCCTTTTTGGCAGAGGTGGAAATGTTAATGTTGGATAAGATGTCTGAAAATCTTCAAGCAACTGTGAACAATCAGAATTATAAAAATGGTTAGCAGAAAATTTAAGCAGCAGAAAACAAGAAAGGGTATAGGTGAATTCATAAGCAAGTGCACATCTTTTAACATTAAAACGAAAAATTGTTAATTTACTCTTGCATCCGGTCATCCTAAAAGCCAAAACAGGGATCATCCTCAGGGTACCTTTAAGAAAACAAATCAATGGTTTTCTCACATGGAGAAACTAAATCATAGTAAGCTCACATTTTCAAGAACTGGCAAGCTGTAAAGCTCCACAAATTTTTCTCTAAGTATCTTATTCATCAAATCCACATCACATGCATGGGTCCAGAAAGAGTCGTGCACGCCTGTCAAAGAAATTAGGTGAGAATCAAGGCCTCAGCAGCAAAAAGAAACATTCAGATTCTCCATCTCTTAAAGTTTCTTGAAAACTAGACACATGGAGCAAGAGTCAGTAAGGTTATGATAAGCAAATTATGTAAATTCCTTCTTGATTGGAATGGCCACAAGGTTGTTCATTTCTGTTCTTTGGTACTGCAAGGCATACCTGCAAAACGTAAGTCAGCATTTCTGCATGCAACAGCAGTCATCATCATGTGTGTACCATCAAGCGAATGCACAAAGTTTGGGGGGAATGCAGTTCTTTGTTTTCTAACCTCGACCTGATATGGCCATTAAAATAAATTTGATCCATATGAATGATTATTAGAAAAGTGAAAGGATGTAAACTTAAGACAAAGTAATGGCTTACTGAGCTACCCTCCCGCTGCAGAGCCAAAACCTGAAGTGAAGTTCGAATCTGCAATACCATTATTAGTTACTAAGACGTGACTTGACAATTGATGAAGCAGACTGGGAACTCAAAGACTGTTTTACCTAAATCTTTCTTTCTCAGATTGAATGGGATCATATGGCAAAACATCAAAGTGTTTGCGAATTTACTTCATTTGCCAAGATCTTTGGAGTTCTAAATTTACCAATTTCAATTTCCATAAAGGCAATGGACCATGCAACAAGATGGCATTCCCTAGCATAAATTGTATCCAGTAAGAGAATCACTACCATAATTATGGTCAGACATTGTTAGTGCATGGTCTTTTTGTCATGAATAGTATATTAATATCTAGAAATGTGCTTCTAAAACGAAATACTCACAAGATGTCTTTCACTCTTGTAGTAGGGCTGCACAACAGGAAGACCTAGAGGAGTATTCCATCTTACTGGTTGATCTTCTGATGCAATTATCTGCAAATTTCACATACAAAAGTTCTTACAGAACATATGATATGAGCTAAAGGCAATCTACGCGGTTGGATTAAATACCACGAAGGCCTACCTTTGCACAGTCACCAAGCCAACTCATTATATCACGGGCAGCATGGAACAATTCTCCCAAAGCAGTCAGTGTCACCTATGGGAAAAATAGTCATAACTTAATACTGATTGACGAGTAGGATTGCAGAGTCTTGTCAGCAGAATAACAAGATATAATGCTTGGGACAGAAAAAATTGGTGGAACTTCAATAGCATCCTAAATACTCAAATCAGCTTCCCTAATAACTCCAAAACGTAAACTTTTTTTCTAATGACCTCCAGTGGCATCAACAGTATTTTGCTTCCCGACAACAACCTACATATCAGTTTGATCTGGTATTGCCAGGAAACTAATGCTAACAGTGATTTTGACACTTACTTTTGCAGCATAACAAGCAGCACTGAATAGCAGTCTGTCATCTGTAATATGACCCTTCTCTTCTAATCTTCTTTTTATCTGTTCACGTGCCCCAACATAAGTCACACCATAAACTGAAGTCATCACTGTCTGTTTAACCAATTTACGATCCACCTGCAGTTTCCAATGTAACAGACTTAGCCAGTTCAAACAGGAAGGAATTTCAATTTTAATTTGGAAAAGGGCAAGACCAGGAGTCACCTGATTAATTAGGAGCTTAGCCAATGTAGCAGATGGATAAATGGCAGGATCCCTATTGCTGTCCCTTTTCATGATTTCATGAACTCTGTCAGAAAAGGTATTTTTAGTCTCATTTTCATGTAACTGCTAAAATTAGTACATTCACATGTTGAATACAAACATGCACATAAGGTTGCAAATGCACAAGGGCAGCAGCCTGTGAAAGAGATAATGGAAATCAAGTTGTGAGAAGATATAGCACCTCACAGAAATTTCTGTATAAACGTCAGCAGGTTTCTCTTTGGCCACTAAGTTAACTGCCTCTGCTTCAAGCTGAAAATACATTCACCAGGACAAAATGTAAAACAAAGATTACCAGTTCAAAAATTAGCTATACAATGTCAGACAGAAATCCTACCCCATCTCTTCCCAGGGCTGCATAATGCTGTAGGCCATTGCATGAGCCATCCTTTTTCAACATAAACAAGAAAGAAAATGACTTAGCTCTAGCATTATATCATGAGAGCAAGGAGGGAAGACCGAAGATGCTTCAAAAGGCAAAGAGAGGGGAGATAGAAATAAGATATAAAATATGTCCAGGCATGATTAGTTAGCATAGAAATATGACAAGATGAAGAAATGTTCTCAAGTAATTCATGATGCATCTTAACAAATCTGATTAATGGACTTCCCAGTGCACTAACAAGGATAAAAGAGCCCTTATAGCAATGATCAATCAGTTGTTAGAATATATAGTACTGTAATTGCTATAGCAAAGGGCTGAATTATACAGGGATTTTACATGGCTTGTAATGCATATTTACCTGATGGATTGGCAAGTACGATATGACAGTATGTGGTGATGAGCACTTTAAGGCTTCCGACAAATTAATGCAAGCAGCTAAGCACTGGAAAGGGTCTTCAGCTGTTAACCACCAGCGGTTTCCATTGACAGGGTTTTCTGCTGAATCAAATATTTCATTGAGATGGCTTTCCACAAATGCTAGGCGGCCATCATGAGACAGTTTTTCAACCCCGCCAGAGTACAAGTTTGCTAAATGTATCTTCAACCAATGTAAACCAGATTTCCCTAACGGCCGTCCTTCAGCAAATTCAAGAATTCCTCGACAAAGATCAGAACTTAAATGAGTCAGATGTGGATGCATAGGATATGCGCGCCCTCGAAAATCAAGATTGTGAGGGTAATAGAAACCGTCTTCATCTTTCAGCTTTCGAGCCACCTGTTTCAGAGATTTTGTTCCTAGAATCTATGAATCTCGTGAAACATCAAGTTTTTCATACTCAGTGAATATGATATATGTCAAAAATGTTACGAGTTATCAAGTAAACTTCAAGTTGAAAATATTGAAAATAGAGTCCCAATTTTCAAGTAAACTTCATTTTGATAGATCATGAAAATATTAAAAAGACAATAACATGATTAGTTCAGCAAATAGAGTCCCCATCATTTCACATTTTTCCTAGGGGAACAATCAAATAACACTAAGTATCAAAATTTACTAGGAGAAGATCTTTCATCACTTAGAAGAACATAAAGAAGATCTTACCGAAAGCTTAAGTTCAGTGTCACATCGTTGAGAATGTCTCTCTCGATTTATTTTCTTTGCCTTCTTTGCACTCCATTTCCACTCTTGAATTATTGCTAAATCATCTGAATCTGGCTTGTCAGGAATAGGAATCTGAAGTCCAATGAAGAAAAGTTTCAGAGATTTAGCTCATTTTATAGCTTCCAAGGAAAAGAAAAGAGTGTCAAATTATTAAAATGTCAGAAAAACATCTCCATGTACGTAAAATGTGAAGGATAGAGTTCAAAGGATTTGAAAAAATTGAAGGAGATCCATCAACTACAAATAGTTGATGGATCTCCTTAAACTTTTTACATTGCCAATTCCTGTTACTGATATAACAGAAATAGAAACCAACATTCCAACTTTCTAAAAAGTTCAAGCTATCCTTACATCCTCGCGATTGACAAGGCCTGCAATGCTGCCTCCACTTTCCCATATGCTTTCCACAACATCAAGGACCTTTCTGTTTACTCTCCACTTGGTATTACCAAGTGTATCCAGGGCCTGTTCACATTCCAACTTACAATCAGATGAGTCATTCCCAACATCATTATGCATGCAGCTAAAAAGGATAGGATGCAATTGTCACAACCAAAAGGAAATAATACCTAGACTATGGCAAGAGAAATGGATCAAAGAAGCCCTAAGAAGAGAACATATGCAAAAAAAGCCGAATAAGTCATATTTTGTATCTTAATTTACAAAAATAACCATTGGAAAGAGGATAACATGAAGATGTATATGCTTATGCTAAAAGATGACAAAAACATCTCGACACAGGACATTAACTTTGGAAATAGAAGGGTTAAAAACTTTTGAAGCATCAAACCTCCAAAGTACATACATATACAGACACAGACAGATAGAAGATTTCTAGATACTTATATATCACTAACTTTAATGATGAGAATCAAATCCTGAAAAGTTAATTTGATCAATAACTAACTGAAACCCAATAGCATGAGCTGTCTAGACATAGTTCAATGATCAAGCTTGACACAAGTATAACAAAAGGAGATTCCTTTTTTTTTTTTGTTAATTCTATTCCAATATACTCTTTCAAAGAATGTTTGAAGTGTTCTTAAAAATTCAGATCTTAGGTTCAGTATCACCAAAGTTTAGGGCTGGAAGGCAATTTTTAGTCGTGGCCACCAACTACAAGAAAACAATGCATATGTAAATCTCACCTCAAAAACCTTTTGCATCTCTTTTCCAGGAACACTCTTAAGTGCATCTTGTTGTTGTCTGGATCCATGGGTGCGCATGACATATGACGGCAAGAATAAGTGCCCCCCTTTGTTGTACCTGCAAGAATTGAATTGAAAGCCCAAAGCAAATATGGGGCACATTGCATGCTTTTCTTCTCTAAACAAGCTCATACAAACAAAATATTGAGTAGAGAAACATAAATAGTTTAAAGTAACAATCAACTTAGTAGAGACCGTAAGTGATCCACTTCACAAGCACAGTAATTTTTTGACGATCAAAGCATTTTGATGTCTAAAGCATCCCAAAGATGTGGGAAAAAGGAAACTAACAGAATGAACCTAAACTTTTGTATCATCTGTCCTCTCATCAACACATACCCTTTCCATTTTTTAGGAGGTATCAGCATTGGGAAATAAGGAATTAGCATATGCTTGGCCTGCATCAGAGCATACAATAATATAAGCCTAGCAGCACAAGATCATCATGATTGTAAATCAAAACAACAGTTGTGTTTCAACTCACAGTTCCATCAAGCCCCACGAGGAGAAGGGGATCACATTCTATAACCCCATACTTCTTGACAAGATTCTGCCTACAAAAACCAGAAAATTAGATTCATCATGGAAACTGCAGCAATAATCGATGTAGACAACAGGCAGCCAATGACACATATCACAGGGAAATGTACGAAAGCTAACTCGCTTTCTATGTAGCAATTTCAAGCAGAATAAAATGGAATGGGTCAAGAATCAGAAAATGGCCACATGCTTTTGTGATTCCCTGATATGGATGAGTGTTTTATTATGAGTCTATTAGAGGAGTATTTTATTTTGATTAGTAAGTCTATTATTTCCCTATTATTTCTGCACTAGTTTCTGTTATAGTTATGATAATAAAAACAGCTTGAATAGGAGTCTTTCTAGGAGTCCTAGTTTAGGTGGAACTTTTATGTTTCTTTGCCTATATAAGGGTATTACTTTATGCAATAACATAACGAAGAAGTTAACCTAAAAATTAGCTAATTAGGAGTAGAGTAATTTAGCCCAATCTCGGCAGACCTTGTCTTTGACAAGTGCTGCCAGTTTTTCATCACCAAAAATAGGTTTTACAAGGAAAGGAACCAACGTAAAAAAGGAGAAAAAGATTAACTTTCCTGATAATCATCTTTGGACTCGATCCCAAGCACGGACACGTAACAATTTGGTATCAGAGCAAGAGTTCATGGACAAAACAGGCCATTTAGCTGCAGAGCAATCTTCGGTAGATTAGCAGATAGATCAGAGGATACGGGTATTAGAGATGGGGCAGCAAGAATTAAAGGCTCAATATGCAGAGATTATCCGCATGCTTGCAAGGTTGGAAGGCGCAAAATTGAGCGAGTATCAGGCGCCAACACCACCACCACGGGAGGAGAGGACCGATGGGGGCAACGGGGCAAGAATGGTGCCTAAATATACTAAGATGGAATCTCTAACGTACAATGGCTCGATGGATCTATTGGTTTGGCTTCACAGGTGTGAGCAGTTTTTCCTAAGTCAACAAACAACGGAGGAGGAGAAGGTAAGATTGGATGCATTTCATTTAATGGGGGAGGCCCAACCGTGGTTCTTCCAACTTGAACAAGAAGAACTAGGGATGCATTGGTACTCTTTCAAAAACTATTGCAAAATGAGATTCGGCCCTCACCTTAGCAACAATCCTGGAGGAGAATTGGCGAACCTCAAACAGACAAGGAGCGTAGAAGAATATTAACCCCAATTCCAAACACTGCTGGCTCGAACCATAGGGCTTCCACAAGCCCTACAAGTAAATCTATTGACGGCTGGGTTAGTAGAAGGGCTACGAATCGAGGTGGAGATGCAATATCCTGTTAATCTTGGGGCTGTAATGAACTTAGTAAGAGCGTGTGAAAGAAAATTACAATGTATGCAGATGTAATACACCCAAGGGGAAAGAGGTAGCCGAAACACCACCCTATGGCCATCTTCGCAGCTGGACAGTAGTAGTAACAACACTAGCACAAGTGCAGCCACACTTTTAGGAATTAAGATAAACTTAGGGGTTAAAACAACAACCTCCAGTATAGCAAGTACTCTACCCCCGATAGTAAGACGCTTAACCGGAGCAGAAATGGCTGAAAGAAGTGAGAAGGAGTTGTGCTACAATTGCGACGAGTCTTATTCAGTGGGGCACAAATGTAAGAGACTATTTTTGAGCTTGAGGGCAAGCTCAATGTCGAAGAGGGGAGTGATGATATGGATGAGTGTTTTATTGGGAGTCTATTAGAGGAGTATGAGTGTTTTATTAGGATTCTATTAGAGGAGTATTTTATTTTCAGTAGTAAGTCTATTATTTCCCTATTATTTCTGCACTAGTTTCTGTTATAGTTATGTTAATAAAAAAAGCCTGAATAGGAGTCTTTCTAAGAGTCCTAAAACAGCTTGAATAGGAGTCTTTATAGGAGTCCTAGTTTAGGTGGAATTTTTGTGTTTCTTTGCCCATATAAGGCTATTACGTTATGCAATAAAGTAAGGAAAAAGTTATCGTAAAAATTAGCTAATTAGGAGTAGAGTAATTTAGCCCAATCTCGGCATACCTTATCTTTGACAAGTGCTGCTAGTTTTTCATCACCAAAAATAGGTTTTGCAAGGAAGGGAACCAACGTAAATAAAGGGAAAGGGATTAACTTTTCTGAGAATCGTCCTTGGACTCGATCCCAAGCACAGGCACATAACATTCCCATTTCCACACCCCAAGATGAAGCTTATGAAGTTTAAAAACCAGCAAGACAATAATTTACAGGTCCCCTTAAAAAAGAAGTATAACCTAAATGCTCACCCTGGGTTCCTTTTCAGAATTTTAACCTTATGCGTAAATGCAGGTCGAATATCTGGGGGAACATCTCCTAATTGGTCCACCGGAGGTTGTACAAAAGCTGTTTCAGTTAACAGTTCAAGCAGTCGACTTCCAAGCTGTGCATTTATATTTGCATTAGAAAAGGATATCAAGAAACAAACTGATGAAAACATATATAACAAAGAAGCATGTTTCTTTGTCATTAGAAGTTGAAATAGTTAATGAAAAGACCTTGGCTTGTGTATCTCGACCCCAAGGCTTAACTTCTTCGCTTTTCACCAGGTTGTGCACCTCAAAAAGTCGTTTCCTTTTAATCAGGCTGTTCACACGTTTCCTAAGCATTTCCTTCTTAGCCAGACTGTCTTCAGTCTCCGTCCTTGCGTTTTTTGCCCGGAGATTCTTGGTTTTCTCCAAGAAATTGTGAATCCTCACCTGAGAAGCAAAGAAATAAAAGCAAATACCCAACTTATTCACACAAATCACAAGTACACATAAGAGAAAACTAAATGAAGTCTCACGTCCCAGTAACACTACAATAACCATGACGAAGTGACAGGATTACGATTAGTAAGATTGCTATTTTAATCTAAGCTCAAGATTGCCAAAAGAAAAGGCCACTGCTTAAGAAGGGAGGACGTAACTTATTGCCATTGTTCTAGGCAAATTTATTAAAACTCCAATTCTCATCAGTAACACTTCAGTTTAAGAAGGAAAACAATAACATACTTCATGCTCTATAGCCATGCCAATTTGCACTGCAGCCTGAACAACCTGAATGCAGCCATCGTCGTGGCCTACCATCACTAAGGCCATCATCTTATGCATAACAATCACTGCCATCTTATCTGCCGGCAACAAATCAATATGAGGGGCAAATGCTGCTTTCTGCTTCTTTGAACGCTGCAAATTCTGCTCCTTCTGTATGGCCTCTTTCAAGGGCTCAAACCACCCCAAAAACAATCCTTTCACATATGGCAAATTTGGCGCCAGTTTTCTTTCACACATTTGCTTCACCATCCCTCTGTACTCCTCCACCATTCTCTCCCAAGCCTCAGTCTCTTCCCTAATCTGCCTTCTCCTCAACAAATTATACTTGGCCTTTTCAATATCCTTGAACTGTAGCCTCAATTCACGGTTGGCGATTTTGTACATACCTTTCCAGAAAAGAGCCGAAATCCAAGGTGGGTCTTGAATAAAAATATGTTCGGACATCTCCTGACGCAAAGATTGCCCATTTCCGAAAGTGGGCACATCAAATTTCATCAAAGATTCAAGCTTTCGCTGGTTTTCCAAAGAGCTCTCCAGGTCTTCAAGCACATGGTCATGAGTAGCATCATGTAAAGGGTGTAGAGGAAGAGAAATTCGAGGGAGTCTGGGGCAGAGAGGGAAAGGAGAAGAAGATAGTGAAGGATTGGCGAGACAATGAGAGGTGGGGTTCGAGAGGAAATGGAGGTTCTTGCAAGCTGGTTTAACAGAGATGGTAGAGATTTTTGGTGGGTTCACAGAACATGTTGGGTGTTGAATTTGAGCTGTGTAGCCCATGGATAGAGAGACCTATGGAGGCCACAAACACTGGTTTTGAAGGTGTAGGAATGAGGAGTGAAGATGGAGTTGGGAAGGGAAAAATAGTGTAGATTGTTTATCTGAAAAAGACAAAGAAACCTCTCTAAAACCCCTCTTGGTGGCAATGATATTTTCTTTTCTTTTTTAATATAATATTTTGAAAGAGAATTAAAAACACTGAAATTATTTATAAGAACTTTAATTTTTTAATATTTAATTTAGTATTAATTTTTTAATTTAATAATTAATTTTAAAAATTCATATGTATAAATAAAATTTTATTTGTACTAATATAACATATTTATTAAATATTATATAAATTCTATTTATTAATTATATCAATAAAAATAGCCGTTATCATCATCATCATTACCATAACTCAGTCTGAAATCTCGCAATAAAGCAGAATCTGGGAAGGTCTGATAGTACGCAGCCTTATCCCTGTACAGTAAAGAGGTTGTTTCCGGTAGACCCACATGTAAATGAGACAATATATGAATGATGCAAATTACAGAGAAAAGGTAAAATTAGTACAGAAAAATCTATGTAACTAAAAATTCAATAAATGCATAAATAAATAGGGTTAAAAATAAAAAACGTTAAAAGCTTTGCAAATGTGACAAGAAGATTTTAGAAAATAAATAGATAAATAAAATGTGATAAAATAACTAGATACCT
>JANIIA010000191.1:2104882-2137377 GCA_027478495.1 Erythroxylum alaternifolium | reverse complement strand
AAATATTGTTATAAAATTTAAAGTCAACGGACTAAGTGGGATTTGATTGGATTTGAGTTCAGGTCGGGTGAAAAAAATTTTTTTCAAATTCAGTTTGAAATATCTTATATGTATAGTTAGTCTTAACTATTTTGTTACAGGGCATGAGAAGTCTAAAAGTACGTAGTCTTACTCTCCTAATTAATAGAGAAACTATTTTTGACAGACCTATAAAAAAGAAAAAAGAAAAAAACATTTTTTGAAGTACTCTTTGAAGAGAATAAAATTAAAATTTATACACAAATAATTAATTAAAAATAACAATAAAATAGAATAAGAATTAAGATATTCACAATCTAAAATGTAAAGATAAAGAGATAAATAATAATAATAATAAATAAAATAAATGATAATGCTAATAAATAGTATAATAAAAATAAAATTAAAAAATACACAATAAAATGTTGGGACCAAGCCAACAAAAAATGTGACATGCTTAGACACTGCATATGCATGGCCTTAATTCACCCTACATTTGTATTTAACAATAACTTTAATACATTTTTAATAATATTTTTTTGTCATTTTTTCCCATAAATATAATTCAAAATTCAAGAGTTTCTTGTTAGATCCAAAATTAGAGTTAGACATTTTGTTTTAATTTTTATATTTAATTATTATAAATTTTATTAATTAATTATTATATAATTTTGTCATTCATTAAAAACCAAATTTGATGATATTTTGAGTAAAAATTAGATAAAAATTTAATGTGATATAATTATAACTAAAAAATATTATTTAAAAAATTACAAGAAATTTTTGTTAGATATTTTCTCATTTGGCGGTTAATTGTATTTTAAGAATTTTAATAACTTATCGATTAACTCAGTCGTACTTGATTTGAATAAAGATAATAAAGTAGTCCAGTAAAAGATCTTGATTAATGGGCCAAAGTTTAGAAGGAAAATAGACCCTGATCAGTGTGAACCAGACTCGTATAAGATCTATGCTGGAGAAGCCCGATATGAATGCTATATATAGAAGATTAAGGTCATCTTGTAGCTGTTGTAGCAAATTGTGAACGTATGAATATTCTGACCTATTCAGAAGTTAACATATACGAAAAACTACAAAAAGTCTTTAACACATTCCGACGAGTAGATCACGTGAAAGTGCCAAAATATTCGCTCCGTTTGACCTTGGAAAGTTTCTCCAAATGTCCTGGAACTGAAATAAGATATTTCTATATTTCTTCGTTATTTCCCTTTCACGTTCGATCCGGGATACGTAACTATGACTCATATTACGTGTTACAATTGTAATGTATTTGATTATAAAAGTCAATTTGTTAAACAAGTTAATCGAATCAGTTTTAATTCAATCATATGTAAAACTGATTGACCTAAAATATGATTTGATTTATTGAAGGAAACAAATAACAAACAAAAACCATATTTTATGTTCGTTTTCTACTTCAGAATACAGACAAAAGGATTCATAGATGGAGACAAGATGAAGAACGTGTTGTGTGAAATTGAAAGTTACGTAACATATGATGTGTCTTTATCATTCCACTCTGGTGTATGGAGCCCAAATACCAATCAACCCAAAGTGTTCTATAGATTTAATTTAACTTAAAATTTTATTTATTCACAATACCTAATTTATAAATTATTTTATATTTAAATTTTACAATTAAAATATAGAAAATACAAATATTTCATTCATATTTATAAATAAAACATTTTATCATAATTATTATAAATGAATCTAATTTTCTTTAGCTTTATAATCATCAACCCAATGTCTTTCATCACTTAATTTTATTTAAATTCATCAAAGCTATTAAATTACAATTAAAAAGAAATGAGTATAATATGTTTTTAAATTATTTCAAAATGGTAAACCTATTAGAAATTTTGACATAAATTAATCCTCCAAGCCACTAAATAATTGAAAGTTATAATTAAGCCTAAGATCAAATAGGGTGAGGTTAAGTTGAGAATGCATGTCATGGGCCGGGCCACTGTGGCCCGTAGTCATTCAGGGAAAAAAATTTCAAAACGACGTCGTTTTGAAAAAATGGCCTGGCCCGAGGAGCCTGACTTACCATGGAAAAAAATAAATTAGACCGAGTCAGGCCATAATTGCCATGCCTAATCAAGATCGAATCACCTTTTAGTTAGGTTTGTTTTGTGTGACTTTAGCTTAATTCAATTTCGTTTAGGTCACCTTTTGGTTAGGTTCAAATTATGTGGCTTTAATCTAGATCAAACTCGTTCAGGCCACCTCAAAATAATATTGTTTTAATTTTACTTCTCTTAATAATATCATTTTGGTCTTAAAATTTTAAAGCTTATTGATCAAAATGATGTCGTTTTAAATAGTTAAAAAAAACGACTCATTCTAAATAATAAATTTGGGTCAAAACTAATTTAAAACTCGATTAATTCATATATGATTCGTTAACTACAAATTAATCAAAATGACGTCATTTTGACAAGTTAAACTTACCAATTAAAATGACGTCATTTTAAAAAATTAAATCAAAACTACTTACTTTAAATAATATATTTGGGTCAAAATCAACCTAAAACTCGATCGATTCAAATATAATTTGTTAACTTCAATCAAATCGAATCAAATTGAACTTGTCAATCCTAACAATAATGAAGTTGATCAAATAAATTCTAGAGGGATATCTTTCAACAATACTAAGGTAAGAACGGATGCTTTGAAAAACACTTTAAGAAGAATCTAACCTTTTTGGCTTTCGGCTGAAAGCTGAGGCCATCATGTATATTCCTTAACCAAACCAAACCAATCCTACCCTACTTGCAATTATATACCAACTTCTACATCACTATCCTCCCCAAACTAATCATAACACTTAACCTAACATCATAACACTTAACCTAACACATCAAGTAGTTAAAACCTTATTGTTAATCTCATTAAATCCTCTGCTCTACTTACTCTAATATATACTTGTTATAATAAATCTCATCCATACATTTATATGAGATTTACGTAAATGTGTGGATGAAATTTGATGAAACATGATAGGAATACTATAACTAGTACAGGAGATCTGATCCCATTGTTAAAAACCGACTAGTGTATTAATTAATCGATTGATTTTGTAAATTTATTAATTTTTATAATTAAAATAAATCAATTAATTTTTTATTTAATAATCTCTTTTTTAATTAAACTTTAATTTTTTAATAAATAAGGATAATTTGCTTTAATTATATTTTAAAATTTTTAATTTTATTAAATATTTAATCGATTTATTATAGTTTAATATAAATTGAAATTTTTAAACCTTATATTTTTTATTTATTAGTTTTATTTTCGATCTAATTTTTAATATATCGTACAACCTAACCTGTGCAATGGAGACCTAGAAAGCAAAAGGAACACGTCTTGGACATCCTGTCCCTGGGTTGTCTCTTTCACGCTTAACAAGGCCTTCCAAAGCAAAAGGGAGAAAAGAAAAGAGAAGAGTTATTGAAGAACTCGACTTTTGGAAGAAGAGGTTCCAAATTACGACAACTTTGGGAGACTCCGCCGTTTTATTCCGAACCAGTTGTCGAGTCCGCCGTTTTATTCAGAACCAGAAGTCGTTTTCTTAAGCCCCATTTTTAACCATAAGCAAGCAGCCACCATATACAAGTCATTTCAATTTTGTCTTCTTTGAACCAACTCCTCTCTCTCTCTTCGTTAATAAAAACAATAAACGATGAGTTCTTTCTTCTTAAGCTCATTTTTTGACACCAAACATAAAAAGTCTTATTTTTAAATTTGAATTCAATACCCTTAAAGAAGGAAATCGAAGATTTTTAAATTTAAATTCAAATATATATATATAATTCAATAGAAATCCTGCTGAGATGCAAAGTCTAGAGAGGTCTAATAATACACAACCTTATCCCTAATTAGTAAAGAGATTATTTCCAAATGATGAAAATTTTATGACTTTTATATAAAGAGGTCTAGTAGTACGGAACCTTACTCCTAACTAATAAAGAGGTTATTTCTAAATGATAACACCCCACGTCTTAACAGGATTTCGATTGTGTGTTGTTGTTGTTGTTATAAAAGACATAAAATTTTCCTATAGTTTAAAAAAATTTAAAATTTTTTAAGGCAATGGTAAAACTTTCGTTATTTGAAAGTCTCTTTATTAGTTAAGAGAAAGATTGCGTATTACTGAACATTTTCAGACCTCGGTTCTCAGAGAGATTTTTACTAAGTATTGTTGTTGTTGTAAAAAACATAAAATTTTCCTATAGATTACAAAATTTTAGAAAAATTCTTAATCTTTGAATTTTTTTGAAAAAACTCTTTCCAATTTTTAGTTTTTCAAAAAAAAACTTCTTTTACATTTTTAATATAAAATAACAATAAAATACATTTAGTAAGAACATCATACATAAACTAATTAAATGATATTTATGCAACTACTCAATTCTTCTTTTAAACTCAAATAAAATTAATTAAATACAACACAAACTAATAATTTATTATAACCTTCTTAAATTATTAATTTAGGTCGAATATAATTCGTTTAAAGCTGAATTGGATCATCATACTAGTAATATTTGATTAATTCACGTTACATATTTGTATTACTTATTTTTCGATGTTATTTTTCAACTGAAATTTCAGAGACGAGATTTTTTAAAAATTTTAAAAACTATAAGATATTTTTCGAGAATTTTAAATATCAGAGGGTTTTTTTTTAAGTTTTTAACAATATATGAAAATGTATGTTTTTAAAATTCTCGAAATATCCGCCCTGGTCTCTTAAAATAATCTGAAAAACATATTTAAAACTTTGAACAAGTAATCTTTAATCATATGTATGCTATGGACCATATGCATAATTTTTTATTGGCATTCCTTTTAATGGCTTACTTGGTGACTTATATGTTGGCTTTATTTGTACCTTTTGTTCTAGGTTCTATCATATGGCATTGACATAAAATATGCAAAATGCTTCTTCACTTTTGACATTCTCTCTCACTTTCCCACTTACCAAACAAGCATTTTCTTACTTGGAATCATTTATCTTGTTTTCTTTCTCTCCAGTGATTCCCCTGTTCTTCTTTTGATCTTTACATCCATTTTTTAAATTTTTTATTATTTCCTGTACTTCTAGGGTTTGACCTCAAGTGGCATATTATATCTCCCATATTTTAGGGAGCCTATATGGTTTGAAGACATCAAAGACTAGACAAAGATTGGGACACTCAGTAACTTGTCTTTTGTCTCAAATGTGTGATAAGTACTTGCCTTCAAATTTGTTCCTTGACTTTACTAATAACCTACCATAATTTAAACAATCACCAAGTTTGAATCCCTAACAAAGACTTCTTTATCCTTTATTATTATTTTTTTACTTTTTATAACAATAAATTTCACAACTATATATGTACTAAAAATTTGTGAAATGTACTCAATATATATAAATTATGTATTTTGAACAATTGTTAAAAATTAAACCGGTTCAACTAATTTAACCATAAAAATTTTAAACTAGCCAAAATTTCTGCTCGATTTTTAATTTTTTGATTCAATTTACTTCAATAACTCTTGTTGTTAAAAATCGATTAGTTTATCAATTAATTCGTTAATTTTTGTCAATTTTTATAAATTAAAATAAAACAATTAATTTTAAAAAAAGGATTAAAAAAGGGGGAACATTGAAATTTTAATTATTAAGTCCAAACTCTACATTGTTATAAATGAAAATTTAAAGTAATAATTATATTTGATAGTCATTATAAGTAAATGATATTGGTGTTGGTAGATACAACAATAACATTCCGGTAAAAATGTCGCTCAAATATAAAATTTGAAGAGGTCCAATAATATATAACCTTACTTCTAACTAGTGGAGAAGTTATTTCTGAAATTGGCGTCGGTAGGTGATGATATTTATGAAATTCCAACTTATTATACCCGGATTAAATGTAGCTTTAACTAGCAACGTTTTTTTAATGACGTGGGTCTCATGGTATGATATGTAATGTACTTGATTGAAGAATTAAAATTTATTAGTTGAAAGGTACAAATGCTAAAAAAAAATGAAATTTCACGTCACTTTAATAGTTTTTTATAATAATAAAATAAGTGATCTTATCATTTAATTATGGGATAATTAACAAAAAAGCCTAAATTTTTGTCAATTTTTAATTATAGTTTGAACTTTAAAAAGTAGTAATAAAATGTTTAAACTTTCAAAAATTTTCAATTCTAGCTCAAATTTTAAAAAGTGACAATGAAATACTTAAATTTTTATTTTTTTTCAATTCTAGCTCTACGTTATTTGTTGTTCTTTTAATGTCCTTAACTCTTTATTTTTTGTTTGTTCTTTAGACATCTCAAACTACTTTCACATTACAACATACTATACTAGTAAGGTTTTCGTGTTTATTTCGTTCTTCTGATGTCTTTAGTGTGAGAGCGTTGAGGATCAAAGGGTGAGGGTATCGAGAGAACAAACTGAAAACGAAGTAAAAAATTGAAATCAAAGCGTAAGGTCGTCAAAGTTGCATAATCTGATTTAGGTCATTTTTAAATAACGGTGTCGTTTTAATTATATGATTAAACGACATCATTTTATTAATCTTCATTTGTTGTGTTAATTTTGACTGACGTATATTAATAGTTAAAGTTTTTGAAACACACAGCAAGTCATGTCAATAAACTTGACGGAAATATTAACGTCGGGTTATAATTGAAAAATTTGAATATTTGAATATTTTATTGCTACTTTTTGAAGTTTGAGTTAGAATTAAAAAAATTTGAAAGTTTGCGCATTTTATTGCTACTTTTTAAAGTTCGGGCTATAATTGAAAATTTGACAAAAGTGAGATTTTTTGATAATTAACCCTTTAATTATGAATTATTGTTTTAAAAATAATTTATCACCAATATATAATTTATAGAATCATTAATTTGTTAAAATATAATTTATAGAGTATTATATGCATTGATTATTTATTCAATATTCATTTAGAAATAATGATTATGAATTTAGTAGTTATAAAAATAATAAAATAAAATAAAATAAAAACCACTTGATAGAGATTTGTTGCAACCTAACAGAAAATAAATGATATACATTTGAAATTGTATAAATTTTGGTAAATATAAACATTTCCATGGTAAGAAAGAAATTTTGTCAAGAATTATCCAGTCCGACCTAACATAATTTATATTAAAAATTTAAGGTTCGAGCTAGGAATTAGGCTTGGATGACATTATTTTTAAACTTTTTAAATTAAAATAAATATTTAATCAGACTTGATTTTGGTTTGATTCAACTCGATGAAATTTTGAGTCGTCTAAACCCAATTAAACTTAAGCTTGAGCCAGATGTCTCGATCCCGATCAAACTTTAAGTCGAAAGTGAGTTCGACCGTAAAATTTTAAGTTCCGAGTCTAATGTAAATTGTGCTCAATTTGACAGATTGTCACCTCTAATCTTATTTGCATTCCATTTTTCAAGATTAAAGATGTTGAATGGGATCAAATTAGGAAAAAAAAAAGGGGGTTTAAAAGTAAAAGAAATAATTAATTAAATAACATGAGAATATTTATTAGACTATTTTCACCTAAAATTTAAAAGAAAATAAAAAAGAAAAACGTGTCCATGTTATATACAAAGTAGGTGGGCGCGAAAATAACGTCCCTCTCAACTGCTCAAAACCGTCAATCTCTCTCTCCGTCTCTCTGAAAATCTAATCGTCACTCCGTTTATTCCTTCGCCGGAAACTTCTTCCCTCCTCCGCTTCCTCCGCCGTTACGGTTTTTATATCCCGGTGACATCTTTCTTCTCCGAACGTGATTTGATTTTCAAGGTCAGAGAATTTCCGTAACCCTTAAATATTTTTCACGTTTCCTCTTCTTTTTTCTTTTCTTTTCTCCATGATATTCGGAGTTTCGCAGACTCCAAGATTTCTATTTTTCATTTTTCTCTTGTTGGTTTAATGACGGTGGTTTTTGTCGGTTATATTTTTTTTTCTGGGTAATATTTTTCTTTTTATAAAGAGAATCTTATTCCATGAACGTCGCTTCATGTTTCTGCCATTTCTGAGATTTGCAGAGAGATTAGATGAACAGTAATGGACAGTGTGTGTGTGTCCCTGTAGTAGCAGAGACACGAACCTGTCGAAAAATAAAGCATCTTTCACGTTAGCGGATTCTTCAACAAAGAACCCCATCTCGATTTCGAATTTTAATATTAGTTTTAGTTGAGGTGTTGTTAGTTTTTACCAAGTTTTGATTCCTAATTCAGGGATAACAAAAATTTTCCCTGGAGGTCAAATCCTAAACTACATGTTTATAACAGGCCCTGTACATGATATACGATTTTACTGTTTTAGTTCATTGGATGGATGGATGGATGGACAATGATGTTTCTTGCACGTGGTGCTCCATGTCTCTAACCATAACCCCCAAGTACACGAGCTCCTGTGCAACTTCAATCTTCTTGTTATGAATCACATGATTCTCAAAATTTTAATCATATTCAACTGCAATACTGAGGAAAAAAAAATGGTTTCCAAGTACATGACAAATGATTTCCAAGGTGAATTTCTGAACTTTGTTTCTGGACAGACGCTGAGTTATTATTATGAAATGTGGAGGAAGAAAGGCAGAGCAAATCTTACTGATAAACTAGCTTTGATTAGATTGTTGTCTTCTCCTAATTCTCCTGACTAGCTTAGTAGATATTTAGGATAAAGAAACAAACTTTCCCACGTCGGTTTTAAGTTATTACCATGAAAGTAAGAAGAGGTACGCTTTGAGTGACATCAGTTTCGGTGAATTGTATGTCCTGTGAAAGAGCAGAGAAGAGAAGACGAGAGGGAAGAGTGTGGGGGCTACTGTGCGCTGGTTGAGTGAACCATGGGCATGGCACTCTCGTGAGAGGGACAAAAGGGAAATTACAGAGGAAGAGGAAAAAAAAGGGAATCTTACTTATCCTGCGCACACCGTTTTTTCCTGTCTGTTTCTTATCCTACACCTACCTCTCCTCCCCCCCCTCCTCTCTCTCTCTCTCTCTCTCACAGTAGTCTACTCTCTCGTCTCCACATTTTCTTAGTGGGTCCTAAGCATGCATTTAACAGGTAACCCAGAAAGTTAAATTCTGATTCTCTGGTGATGACCGTTAATGCACATTGCGGCACCACCCTGCCTCCGGATTTCTCTTTGACCTTGTTGTTCGATCATCACTGCCCTAACCGCTTTCTCATGGCCTGATCTGCTTGGATTTTGATTTTTCTTGATGAATTACAGATACCCAGTTGGATCAATAGGTTTCATTTCTCAAATTCATATTGAATCAGATCCTGGTCTCTGTAAAGATGTAATCTTTTTTTTTTCTGGGTTTACTTTTACAAGTTTATCTTTTGCTTTTGTTTGCCCTGCTTTAGTGTCTTTACCTTTTCTTGTTCTGTGCATTGGTGGCAGATTTATTGCAGGGAAAAGGATCTTCTTTTTTAGCTGTTGGTTTGATTCCCTCTATGTGGATTGCATGAAAACCATAGCTGTTAAATGTGGTTGAATTATGTGAAAGGCTTCATCAATGTGGTCTAATCCGGACGGTGTTCGATGGATGCATATGAGTTAGAGCAGCGGAAGGCGGCTGGTACACCAAGACATCCACTGGTTTCAGCTGAAAGGAACACAAATGCAACGGCCACCGCGCGGCGCCCCCGGACGAGGGAGGTTAGTTCTCGATACAAATCGCCCACTCCATCAACACCTACTTCCAGGCGTTGCTCGTCACCAACCCTCACAAGAACATTGCAGACAACTTCTCAGGTGGTTACCAAGAGAGCAGTGTCTGCTGAAAGGAGGCGGCCAGCAACCCCACCTTCACCGAAAAGTCCCTCCACGCCTGTTCAAGATTCATCTGTTGATGCACAGCTGGCACCTAGAAGGTTAAGTACTGGTGGCCGTTTACCAGAGAGTTTATGGCCTTCAACAATGAGAAGCCTGAGCGTCTCTTTTCAGTCTGACACCATCTCTATAGCTGTCAGTAAGAAGGAAAAACCGGTTAGTACGATCTCCTCCGATCGTACATTGAGACCCTCCTCAAATGTGGTTCATAGGCAGGTTGAAACGCCTACTGGGTCACGGAAGCCTACACCAGAGAGAAAAAGGAGTCCTCTGAAAGGAAAGAATGCGCAGGATCAATCAGAGAATGCTAAACCAGGGGATGGTTTGCATACTAGATTGATCGATCAGCATCATTGGCCTCGTAGGGTAGGTGGGAAGGTATCTTCCAATTTGTTGAATAAAAGTCTGGATCTTACCGATAAGAATGTGAGAACTCTATCAACACCAATTGGAAGCGGATTATCTTCTCTCAGGCAAATGCCTATAACAGATGGTGTCATGAGACCCTTGCAAAAATCAGTCAGTGATGCTGTGCGGTTAACACCTATGGAAGAAATGGGCAGGATAGGGTCCATGGCAGGCTCTGTGGATGAGTCATTACTGCGAGTATCAGAAAGTCGTAAACTTGTCTCCACAAGTATATCAGATAGAGTTACGCTAGCAAATCCTGCAGTTAGATCTCAGTCCTTGCCTACTCCTAGTTCACGTCCTGCATCACCAAGCAGACCTTCTGTTAGTAAAGGTATCAGTCCAGCTCGATCAAGGCCTTCTACACCTCCTTCAAGAGGGATCAGTCCGTCTCGGATAAGGACATCAAGTGTCTCTAGCCAATCACATACTTCTACTTCTGTGCTTAGTTTTATAACCGATTTTAAGAAGGGGAAGAAAGGAGCTAACTACCTCGAAGATGGTCATCAGTTAAGACTGCTACACAACAGATATTTGCAGTGGCGTTTTGTCAATGCCCAGGCAGGGGATGTTCTTTACATTCAGAAAGCAACTGCAGAGGTAGGGATAATGTGGAGAGAGAGCCATCTTATTTTAGATGTGTCAAAACAGGGCCTGAAATCTATGTCACCTGTCTGTACTGCGTATGCAAAAAAAAAATGGGAGAGAAGAAACAAAATGAAAACAACATGGTGAAGCTTATAGCTCAAAATATGACTGACAAGTGATAACTTCAATAGTTGAATTCCCTGATCTTACTTCAAGATTATAAACAAAATGAATACATTTGTTTGTGGTGTTGCATCATTATGTTTGTGTCATCTCAAAATTATAGTAATTGCTTGATGGTGCAGAGAACTCTATATAATGTTTGGAGCACCACTCTGGAATTGTGGGATTCAGTACTTAGGAAGAGGATCAACCTACAACAGCTGAAGCTGGAGCTTAAGCTTAATGCTGTTTTGAATGATCAAGTAATGCCTCTTGTTTATCTTGTCTGAAAATGCATCATTCTCTGCCCTAATCAACTTACTTGTTTTTGACGCCACTATGACGAATAGTTTCTGATAGTTGATCTCATATTCAATGACCTAAGCCATAACGTACTTCTTGTACATTTATCGAAGTCTCCTCTCTCTCTCTCTCTTCCTTCCCGCCTGGGGGAAAGATTAAAAGAGTAGAGGAGATGGAGTTCATTTGATTAGGCATTTAGAACATTTAAAGCTGGTTTTCATGTCTGTAGGAGGTTGGAATTATGGCCAAACTGGTTGTAGATCTAGAAAAAGAGTAGCTGTTCTTTTGCTTGTTAATCTAGCTAGAGGATGTGAAGACATCTCTCACATTGCTGATGAGCCATAACTCAATTGGCATTTTGCATCCCCACTCCAACCTTGACCTGGTTTCTAGTCTCTTTGTAAACCATAAATGAAAAAAGTTGCTGTACTGTTTAAGAAGTTCATAACCAAAGTTGCACTCTGCATAAAGAACATAGTTATGTAAAAGTTATTGCATTGCATATAATTTGAACATCAATGTTTACCTTCCCAATCATATTTAACTTCTCTAATTCCTATGGTAATCATTCAGATGGCTTACCTTGATGACTGGGCTTTGCTTGAAAGAGATCATATCAAGTCTTTATCTGGAGCCGTTGAAGATTTGGAGTCAAGCACTCTCCGACTTCCTGTAACAGGAGGGGCAAAGGTATGCTTACTCTGAATGGTTAACATGATTAACTTTTACGGAAGAATGTTACTGACATCATTGCTGGATTTCTACCTTTCCCAGGCAGAAATTGAATCTCTTAAGTTTGCTATTTGCTCAGCTGTGGATGTGATGCAGGCAATGGGATCTTCCATATGTTCTTTATCATCAAGGGTGAGACACATGTTTCTCTTAGATACTGACATATTAACGTAGGTAACTTGTGCAGACATATGGGATTGCTACTTTTATCTTTAGTGATAGTTAAAGTCCATTCTCAATTTTTGTCATTTTTATTGTCAATTCGCTCTTACAAGTTTTATATTGCTTCCTATTTTCTTGTTTTGGCAAGCTTGAACTTAAGACTTTGCTCTCCTAGTAGTTATTACCTGCCTACAGATATACTCAAGTCTGGTTCCTGTGTTCTTGTTATAGGTGGGACAGGTGAATGGTTTGGTTTCTGATCTTGCTATAGTAGCTGCAGAAGTTAAAGCTAAGCTGGATGAATGTGAAGCTCTATTGGCCTCCATAGCAGCTATGCAGGTGAGGATAAAGATCTATGGTTGCAGAATAAGACCTAGATTAGACATGAATTTGATTAGAAAACAAAAAAGACAATCAAAGAATGGTGGCTTGGGGTATAATTGATACATATATTATTTTCATCGAGACCTGGGTTTGCTTTTTGATGATTTATTGTGCCTTTTTTGAGGTATTCTTTAGATTCTTCTCAAGAGTAATTTCTGGCTGGATTCATATGGTTTCTCTCTTTGGCAGCTTCTAAGATGCCATTTGCTCATGCATTTTTTTTCTGATTTGACGTATGGATTTTTCTTCTGTAATCAACCATATTTTGTACTGTACATGATCTCTTTTAACATTAAGCAGGTAGAAGAGCACAGCATCAGGACTCATCTAATACAGATGAAACAAGTATCTGAGAAGCAGCCAATCTTAACGACGAAAACGCCTCCGTGGCTGTGATAAACCCACAAAACTAACATCTCACCACTTTCCCACCTCAGGAGCTACGGATCATGTAGTAATCACCTGTCCCAGTAAATGTAAACTAATATTCCTTTTCTTTTTTAACTTCAACGAGAAATTTCTTCTTTTTGGTAACACGAGCTGTTTGCTCTATGCCTTTCAAAGTGTAATTTTTGTACCATGCAATGCAACTGAAAGAAATGAAAAGGAAGCAAAGGATTCAAAGTCTAATGTACAGAAAAGCATAAATGCAGAAGAAAACGAACAAGGAAGAAGAAGGTTCATAAAAAATATCAGTTCTGTGTGTTCTCTCCTGCAACTTTTTATTACATATTCTAACCTTCTTTGCCTTCATGTTTTCTACCAGACATCATCATTAGTTTATGTCTGCAATGTAACAATGTTTCCTACAAGTGAAAGCATGCTATGTACTGTCTGTCCTGAAGGACGCTTGCTGTGATATTATTGATGAAGTTATGAACAGTGGGGCATTTGACAAGGCGACCCCATCTTGCCGTATTTATTTGTGCTCTGTATGGAGCGCTTGCGTCACCTTATAGCCCAAGCGGTAGACCAGGACTTGTGGAAACCGTTTCAATGGGGCCATACTGGGCCGACTGTCTGGCATTTGTTCTTCGCCGATGATCTCATTCTCTTTGGTGAAGCTACAGACGTGCATATCGCAATGGTTTCGACGATTTTAGTGGCATTCTGCCAAGGCTCAAGACAACGGGTAAATCGCAACAAGTCCCGAATCTTCTTTTCTAAGAATGTCTCTCCCAAACGAGCACGCCGGCTTGGACAAGTGTTACAGGTTTGCTGGACGGATAACCTGGGAAAATACCTAGGTGTGCCGTTGATTCACGAGCGGTCTAAAAGGAATACGTACCAGTACATCTTCGATTGCACGCGACAAAAATTAGCAGGCTGGAGAGCGAAGAGTTTATCTTTAGCGGGCCGTGTAACCCCGACCCACTCAATTCTAGCCTCCCTTCCTATCTTTACGATGCAAACTGTGCAGTTACCCTGTCATCTTTGCGATAAGTTGGAAAAAATTGTACGCTCCTTCATCTGGGGGTCGACTACCACCCACCGTAAAGTACATCTCGTTAATTAGGATGCCGTTTGTACCCCAAAGCAGTCGGGTGGCATAGGGATCAAACGTGTTCGTGCAACCAATGATGCCCTTCTGATCAAACTGGGTTGGGAGTTACTCAATCGGCCACCAGCCTTATGGGTTCAAATCCTACGAGCAAAATATCGTTTGGACCTCACTCAGATTCCCGATTGTCTGCAGAAGACAAGGGCATCGATCATTTGGCAGGGAATCTCAGCTACGTGGGATTACGTCCGACAAGGACTGTTGTGGAAAATTAGTAATGGTCGACGAACCAGATTTTGGGTCTATCAATGGCTATCCGATTGGGGGCCCCTAGTCACGCAAACAACGACCCCTCTTCCCGATACACTGTTGCATTCTCTCGTTCAGGAGTATGTGAACGCGCGAGGTGACTGGAACTGGGACATGATTAGGCCATATCTTCCTCCCTCCATGTGTGGGATCATTGCTGACATGCACACTCTGACTGAGCATCGGGGTGGGGATTAGATTGTCTGGGGTCCGGGCTCAGCAGGGAAATTTACGGTGGCAACAGCGTATGAATTAATCGTCAGCTTGGACCAGCACCGCTGAATACCATTTGGAAAGTGATTTGGAAATGGGCCGGCCCACAACGCATTCGCTATTTCCTGTGACTTCCGGCACAACACAAATTGCTGACTAATCAACTGCGAGTCGCTAGACATCTCACTACGGATAATAGTTGTAACCATTGTGGACAGGCTAAGTCCTCATTGCATGCACTAAGGGATTGTCCCTGGGTGACTGCCTTCTGGAGTAATTTTCACCCCGGGGCAGTAGTCGATGAGTTCTTTCAACAAGATATGGACACATGGCTGGTCTCCAATATTACTCGTCATATCCCCACCGAAGTGGGTACCTGGGCTACAGTTTATGGAGTAGCTTGTTGGTTTCTGTGGCCATGGAGGAATTGTAGCATCTTTGAAACAGATTTTGTCTGGCTGGAGACAGACATCGCATAGTTTTAGATTATGTTCAATGGATCGCGAAAGCCCAGGAAGTGACAGGCAGAGTTATACCAACATTGGGATTGTCGTTAGGGCACGAAGTGCGTTGGCAACCACCGCAGGACGGGTGGATAAAATTAAATACCGATGGTGCCGTGCAACTTGGGACAGAGCAGGGATCGACTGGGGGGTTACTCAGGGATGCTGCTGGGCAATGGTGTGGTGGCTTCGTCACAAATATAGGCCGCTGTTCATCTTTAACTGCCAAATTACAAGGGGTACAGGCCGGCCTCCACTTGGCGTGGACATCGGGTGTTTGACGACTAATCCTTGAGTCAGTCTCCTTAAAGGTTATTAATATTCTCTCTTCTTCGACTGGTTGTTTGACCGAGTTTAACTTTTTGATGCAGGATATCGGGAAATGTTGGAGCACAATTGGACTGGTCGTATTCAACATGTGTATCGAGAAGGGAACCAATGCACGAACCAACTAGCTTCTATGGCAGCGTTTGCCAAGCCGGGTCTGCAAGTTCTATCATACGTCCCCAATGCTCTAAGGTCGTGGCTCCGACGGGACAACCAAGGCGTGTCCTATCGACGAGAGATGCGTTAGTTTTTCTTTCAATTGTTTCTTTTCCTTTGTAAACAAAAAAAAAAGAAGTAATGAACAGTGATTATATCAAAATGAGAATGAACGTTAACAGTAAAACCTCACTAAAACCCTGGCCTTCCTTATGGACGACCCCAGAAAAAAGAGCGACCAATTAACAGATGTTAATAAAGACCATAGCTTTCACTACACTTATTGGCGATTTCTGCATCGGACTCTAGGAAATATTTTATCTATCAAATCTCCAATTATAGGGAGAGATCTCTCTATTATAGGAAGAGATCTTATAGATATTATTCCTAAATATATACACAAAAATAACTCTAGTCAACACTTTCTCTCAAATTGGTGCATAGATATCACATATGCCCAACTTGCAAATAAGATTGTGAAACTGCTTGTTGTAGCGTCCCTTGGTAAAAACATCTGTCAGTTGTTCATTAGACCCCATATGAGATAAGTATACGGAACCATTCACAGGTTTCTCCTTTAAGAAGGGTCGGTCAATTTTTATGTGTTTCATTCTATTATGTTGAACAGGATTGTGAGCTATACTAATGACAACCTTGTGATCTCAGTAGAGGGATAAACTTCCTCCATCCATCAGTTATAACTCATTCATCAACTTTCTTACCCATAAAAGTTCGCACACACCTTGTCCATAGCTTTGTATTCAGCTTCCGCACTGGATCTAGCAACTACATTCTATTTCTTGCTTCTCCAAGTGACTAGGTTTTCTCCTATGAGTGTACAGTAACCAGTGGTCGATCTCCTATCATCTAGAGATCCAACCCAATCAGCATTCGTAAATGCTTGTATCTTAAGGTGACCATTGTTAGTGAACAGAAAGCCTTTTCCTGTGGGAAACTTCAGATAGCATAGGATTCGAAATACAACCTGTAAGTGTAGTTATCGCGAATCATGCATGTATTGACTCACCAAGTGAACTGCATATGCTATATTGGTTTGGTGTGAGAGAGATAGATGAGTCTCCTAACTAATCTCAGATATCTTCCCATGTCGACTGATATATCTGTTCTCACTTGAAGTTTGTGGTTGCTCTTGACAGGAGATTCAGCTGGTTTACAACCCATCATATCGGTTTCTTCTAACAAGTGTAGGACATATTTTCTTTGGGAGATAAAGATTCCTTTTCCCAATATAGCAACTTCAACTTTCAAGAAGTATTGCAACTTCTCTAAATCCTTAATTTCAAATTCATGAGCAAGGAGTTTCTTCAGCCTAACCATCTCTTATTTATCACCTCCCATTACCACAATGTCATCAATATAGACAATAAAAAGTGTGATATTGCCTTGAGAATGCTTGATAAATAGAGTTGATTTGCATTACTCCAGTGATAACCAAAGGAAATCATGACCCGACTGAATTTTTCAAACTACGCTCTGGGTGATTGCTTTAGCTCATATAAGGCCTTCTTTAGCCTTTAAAACTTCCCTTGAGTCTTCTCATCTTCAAACCTAGGAGAAATCTCCATATACGCCTCCTTTAGATCTCCATAAAGGAAAGCATTTTTAACATCAAACTGTTGTAAATCCTAATCTAAGTTACCTGCATAAGAGAGTAGAATTCTGATTGTATCCATCTTAGCAACAAGAGCAAAGGTTTCTTGATAGTCTACTTAATATGTTTGAGCAAAGCCTCTAACCACTAATCTTGCCGTATATTTCTCAATAGATCCATCTAACTTTTGAATACCCATTTGCAATCAACTTTCTTTTTTCCTACTAGAGTAGTGACGAGTTCCCAAGTCTAAGGGTTACCGTGTCTTAATGTTAAATATTTACTCCGCTGAGAGGGGCTGTCCACAAGCTGCTTCTAAAGGACAAGTAACTAAAAAGAGAAGGCTAGAAAGTACTCCAGGTTGCAGTCTGATTGAAGTTAGTCAGATCCTACAAGTCTTCACATCCATTGACCGGAAGCAATCTATTCGGAGATCTATAGATTGATGGGAAAGATGAAAGAGGCTGGATTTCGGGCAGAGACTGTCACTGATTGGCATGATGTGGAGGAGGAAGATACGAACTAGCAGTGAAGGTTCACAGTGAGAAATTAGCCATTGCTTTTGGTCTGATCTCTACTGAACCTGGAACTGAAATTAAGATCATTAAGAATCTCATTGTTTGTTTAAATTGTCATACTGCGAGTAAATTTATATATAAGATCAAAGAAAGAGTTATAGTGGTAAGAGATACCAATAGATTTCATCATTTCAAAGATGGAGAGTGTTCTTGTAAAGAATACTGGTGATGTATCTTTAACAGTGTTAAAAGATCCAAATTTGAAATTTCAAAATGCTTTTTCAGTTCTTTGATGATGATATTGCAAGGAGAATAACTGTGCAGGACCAGTGTCGTCCTCAGATGATCTCAAGCTCAGTCTTCATCCATTTTATGTCAGAAGGCCTCTGTAATTGAAGTCTTTAACATTTTATGGCTTCCTGGAGTCTGCAGTTGCCTCTTGCCATGCAGCCAAAGGAATGAAAACCAAACCAATGATAAGTCACTGTATCTGTGAACTTAGATGCCAAATGAAAATCCTTGGTCTTACTATTGTGATGTCAAAAGTGAACTGATCTGAGACTTGGACTCCAAATCGCATATATTGACACTACTCTGCGATTATGAAGGTTGATGTGGAAAATGTTATGATAAGAAGCGAATTTTTCACTTCAGTTACAAAATTGGGTGGAATGCATCTTCTTACAAAAAAATTTCACTCTAGCTTTATTCCTTATGCACCCATGATGTTGGCTTGTACATCAAAAATGATTTGTTTATGGAAACAAAGATGTACATGTGTCTTTCAAAGACGTAACAGGAAGTAAAACAAGCTTCTTAGCAGTTTATTCCACATTGCTTGGTATCAGGTCCCTTGGATTTCAGGACAAATGGATCAATTCTCACCCAAAGCAAGGAAAATATTGAAGCCAAAAGCACCGACCATATAACGACAATAGTCGGTGTCCTGTTCTGTCGCCCCATCAAACCTTTCAGGAATGGATAGAGATGAACAATCACCCAGAAGGCAAAGAAGAGCTTGCCAAATAGAGGTCCCCATGATTGGTACCCATTGTTTATGGCGTCTGAGATTCCAGCTACAACTCCAACAAGGTTGATGATCAGGATAGTAGTTGGAGGGATAAGGAGGGTTGTCCATTTAAAGGCATATAGTTCTCCAAACTCCTCATCATCAGTTGCCTTGGACGTGACAGTGAAGTTTGTGTCAATACCAGCTAAAACTTTGAGAAGACCTTGCACAACAGCAAAAAGGTGAGCTGAGATACCACCAATGACCCAAAATTGCTCATTTCTCCACCATTCTTCAATGCTCACTCCACTCCACCTCAACTCAAGGATACCCGTCGCAAAGATCGACAGAAACAGAGCAATGAAAAAAAGACTTGCAAAGGTGCTTATCTGGTTCAGAACATGGTATAAGCTCATAAGTTCAGTGCATTTGGTTAAGAGTATAAACATCTTTATACATTAACATTGCATTAGATTCAAATCTTATGTTTGCTTCACTGAATCAAGAAATGTAATATATTAGTATACCATGTTATTACCTCAGGCATGATGAATTTGTCAGTAAGCAAGCATATAGCAGGTAGAGTGCAGTAGGCAAGAAGTGGTAAGGCAGTGAATGGATAGACAGTTGTGTTAACATATGCAAATCTCTCAAGCCACTTGAGCTTTCCGTCCTTGTATCCGTACCAGACAGGGCTATGACGACTGAAGAAGATCTCAACAGAACCGAGAGCCCATCGAAGCACTTGGTTTAACCGATCGGAAAGGTTAATGGGGGCTGAACCCTTGAATGCAGGTCTCTTTGGCATACAGTAAATTGACCTCCAGCCACGACAATGCATCTTGAAACCTGTTAGAATATCCTCTGTAATTGAACCATAAATCCAGCCAAGCTGCATAGACAAAACAAGAAGGAATCAAACCATCAAAATATTAGAACTTGAAAACAAGAACAACAGAATGTAAGAGCATTTCTAGCCAGAAAAGAAAGCCCCAAGTTTGGATGTGGATATTACCTCAGTTCCCCAATCAGTTTTGTCTTCGTAGCCACAACTAATTACATGGATGGCTTCTTTAAGTTGAGATGCAGGACTTGAAGATGGAGGAACACCACCTTCCTCCATCAGAGTTGAAGTCACAAAAATTGCCGATTGTCCAAACCTCTTCTCAAAATTCATCTGAGACATCAATAACTCTTTGTCATCGTCCACTGCTGCCAAAGAATAGACACATCAGAAGTTGAGCAGAGAGGAATTAAGTAGGAACTTAAAGAGAATAATAAAGATATTGTCTGACCATGGAGGCTTGAAGCTTCTGCATTTGCACCCTTCTTAGCATTCTTCTTTTTGCGGCGTCCAAAACATGGGCAGCAGTCACAGGTCACCATCTTCGGGCGCTTGGAACCCTTTGGAGGCTCATATCCATACAATGCTTGCCTCTTAAAAACACATCCTGTACCGACATAAACCGGACCTTGAATTCCATCCAGACCTTTCATGTTTATCTGCAATAGAATAATGCGTTCTTTATTAGTTTCCTCCTTCCATGATTCACAGTAACACAACAGTAAAAGACGATACAGATTTTCTTCTCATTGCAGGATCTTACATCAAAGAAAACTGTGTTTCTATTGGCATAACGATCGTGCCTATCAATGCCATCGAATCTTTGAGGAAACTGTACATAACACACTTTCTTTCCAACTTGAGGGTCCATCAAGAAACACATAGCCTCTCGAACAGCTTTGCTGTTGTTTACATAGTGGTCACAATCCAGGTTCAACATGAAGGGAGCATTGGTAAGCACAGCAGAGACTCGAACCTGGAATTTACCACAGAAAATCCAGTGATTAACAGTCTTTTGAATTGTGAAAGAACTATAAACAATTGTTAAGATTTTGAACTTAATGAATTTACCAGAGCATTCATGGCACCAGCCTTTTTGTGATGAGCAAATCCAGGCCTCTTTTCACGAGATACATAAACGAGGCGAGGGAGTTCATTTCCTTCAATGTCATGGCCTCCACTGTGACCAAGAAATACTTGAATCATGCCAGGATGATCCCTGGTATTGTTTCCTGGCCATGGTGTACCATCCTGCATGATCCAGCCCTCTGGAGGTATCTTCTGTGCTTTTGCAACAATTGCATTTATTCTAACCTTGAATTCTTCATATTCTCTCTGTTAGAGACCATATGTTGTCAATTATTAGCTAAATTAAGCTTGAATCAAATCTGTAGAACTCTATGCAAATTACAGACCTTCATAGCTCGACGCTCCTTAACAAATGTTGGTTGGACTTTGTCCTTGAGATAATCGACCTTCAGAGTGAAGTACATCTCAGGGGCTCGAGGTTCTATGCTGAACTTTTTGCAGAATGGAACCCATTTTCTAGCAAACTCAGCAGTTTCAGAGAGTGCTTCAAAGGTGCACATGGACGCACCATCATCAGATAGGTATGCTGAGATCTTTTCAACAGGGTAGTCCATGGCCAGGATTGATAGGATTGTGTTTGCAGTAACCAAAGGAGGCTCCTTCATAGGATCCACAGTACTGATGAAGATGTCCACTGGAGCTAGCAGATTTGGCTCCCCTTCTCTCTCGTACCTGTGTAATAAGCCATATCAATCACTACTACACAATGAACCATCATCAGTAATCTCTGGTTCAGTAGGCAAAAGTTCAAAATTTGTTGCTATGTTTCTGAACTTGTGCAAGAATTTAGATTCTTTTGAACTATTTTACCTGAAAGAAAGGCGATCAAGATATGTTTCTCGATCGATAGGGAGCCATTTGGGAAACTGATCAAGAATCCATGAAAATGCAAACCAGATTTCACAGATCACAGATGTCAGCCAAAGGCCAATAGCATCATGCACAGGATTTAAAAGTCTATAACGTAGAAAGAAGGCCAATATGAGAAGACGAGCCACAATAACCATCCTATAAGGATTGATCTTGCTAGATGCTATTGGTACTTTCCTGGAAAGTGGCTGCCTAGTCTCATCAATGCTGCGTTAGTTCAGATATTGCAAAAATTGTTAGCAAAGAACTGAGCTTTGAGGCTTTAAGTTCAATTCCATTCTAGAAAATTGAATACATACATGGCTGCTTCAGGATCGTCATCAGGTTCAGGTCCCAAATTCCCTTGCTGCAGTTTCCACTCATCCATTCTATCCTTCCAACCCGGTTCTTTCTTTTCATCCCACCTCGCACTTCCTGTTTTGTCAAGTTATAGCAAGATCAGAAGTTAAGACATGTATATCAGAATGGTCAGAATCCATTGCAGTCGTTTTAAGCATACCAGGTTCTGAAGCTGGATAAGGGTGGATTCGTATATGTACTGAAGCTGATAAAATCTCTCCATTAGCACCAACTGGGAATTCACCACTAACCTGAAACAAGATGGTTTGGAGTTTTAGATCTTGCATGAACAGAATGGGCGAGTGTAAATGGTGATCTTACAATCATACCGGTCTTGATCTAATCCCAGTTATAACTGGTGGAAATTGCGAGTTCTCTTCGTCGTCATGACCTCTTCCATAGGTCATCTTCCCATGAAGCATTGCTTCTGTAAGATGCTTGTTCTTTTCTTGCTCATCTTCCATGTTGAACTCATGTTCAATGTCATCAATGTCTTCTTCATCTTCGTCTCCCTCCACCCGCGGGCTGCCTGTAAAATGTTTGCATCGAAGTGATACCATGAATCGTCCACTCTAAAGCTCGAAACAAGATGATAAGAGACTATAATGACTTGGTCTATACCTTTGAGACGCCTGTATCTGGTCTTGCACTGAGGGCATTGTTGTGTCCCCTCTCTCCTTTCATACTCATAACAAGGTCTGCACACCGGGAAACCACACTCATTGCAAGCGACAAACAAGTCTCCGTCCACCGTCAAGCCAACCCCATCACCACATATCTCACAAACTTGACCGTCCAGGTTCTTCAATGGCTTCGGCTGCAAAAACACATGCAATTCATGCACGTTATTATACAGAAGCAGAAACACTCATAACAACTCTCATCTGATGGTATATTGATAATGGTCGTCTTTGTTACCTCCTCATGGCCATGAATGACCACGAGCTCGTTGCGGTTGTGAGAGCCAGCGACAAGACCAGCACTGGCTTCCATGTTTGTGGTCAATGGAGATACTGAGAAAGCAGGAACAAGGTAAAGAGTAGAGATGGAGTGTTTCTTTTTTAAGAATGTAAAAAGGGTAAGGTAAAGGAGCTTGATATGTGTCACCTAATGAGCTCAGGAAATGGTCTGGTGGTGTGGGGCGTTGGTTGCAGAGTCGCCATTGCCTTGAAGCTAAGCTTCCTCTATTTCTCAACTACCTTGCACTTCTACTCTCATACATTCTTTTTTTTTTCCCCAATTTTTCCATTAAATCAATGAAAAATCCGAATTAAAAACTTGTGTAAGGTAAGGAGGAAACAAGTTTAGATTTTTCTCTACCAAAGTAATCTTGTCCTGTAATTAAAAAACTGACATAATCTGACAATTCAACCGAGAAAATATTGAACTAATTAATTTTGTAGTTCAGTTTTTAATTTTTCGGTTCGATTTACTTTAACAACATTTATTATTACAAATTGATGTGTTTGTTAATTAATGTAAACTAAACAATTTTTATAAATTAATATTAATTAATTAATTTTCATTTAATAGTAATTAAGGACAATCTCCTTAAATTATATTTAAAATTATTTAATTTTATTCAATCTTTAACTAGTTTTATAATGGTTTAATAGCGGTTGTACCTTTTAAATTTTAAGTCTCTTGTCTAATTAGTTTAACTTTTGGTCCGATTTTTATAACATTGATCTTGTCAATTTCGATAATTTTACTAATAATTTTTTATATCTGTGAAACTAGTAATTATTCTTAAAAGAATAGATAAAAATACGAAAAAAAACAAAATAATGACACGGTTAAACTTTCAATTAAGAAAAGATATTGACTTTATATTAAAAATGAGTTTTTAAAAAAATTCTTTTGAAAAAGAAATTAATTTTGTTTTTAAAAAATGAGCTTTAGATTTCTCATTAAAACATTCTATTAAAGTAATATTGGCAATCCTAACAATTCTAGATTGATTTTTTTAAAATTTCTTAGGAAAGAATTGATTTTATACCAAAAATACAGGATTTTCTAAAAATTATTTTAATTTTTTAAAAATTTAATTAATCTAACCCAAAATCATAAAAATAAATTCACATTTGGAATAATATATTTCTACTCTTAACCAACTATATTCTTTAAAATTAAACAACTTAAAAATTCGGTTCTTAAATATGCTAATTTCATCACTTTGAACCAATTTTGAAGGCAATTCTACTTTTGCTTGTAATAAATTGTTCTGTTAATTTTATTTATTACAAGTTTTCACCTACTTTAATTTAGGATTCCATTTTCTATTAATTAGTTAAATAAAATAGTACAAACCATAACCCTTTTGGCTTTCATAATTTATCTAACAAATTATCCAATGTTTTAAAAACTGAATTGAAAGTTAAACTGATAAATCAAGAGGCTTAAAATGTTCCCCTGATATTAGACCATTATAAAATTAACTAAAGATTAAACAAAATTACAAAATTAAAAATATGATTGAAAAATATTGTTCTTATTTATCGAAGAATTTGAAGTTTAATTGTCAAACATTGCTAAATAATAATTAATTAATTAATTTTAGTTGATAAAAATTTATTAATTGACAAAAAATTTATAAACTAATTAATGAATTTATCAACTTTTTGTGATAATAAATATTAAAGTAAATTAGACCAAAAATTTAGATGAATCGAAATTTTGAAGATGAAACTGACAGAACCATTAGAGGTTTTTTATCATTGAAAATGGTGAATTTCTTCACGTCATTGACCATAAAAACAAGTCCAAATTTCCCTTACTTTCAAGTTATTTCAACTTCAATTCCTCTTGTCACTTTCTTTACTTTCTCGAGGGTGTTTGGTAAGGTAGAATACATGGCTGAGGTATATAATATGAAGTGTTAGGAAGTCCTTGTACGAGACTGAACTTAGAATGTAAGCCAAGTTCTCATTCGTTAGTTGAGTAAGTTGGAGACTCCCTATCCAGATAGAGCAGCCTCTCCAACTAAATATACAATCACTAGAAAATTTGGTAACTTGCTCTTCTGCTCTGCTCTGCCAAACCAAACTTGATTATGAAATGTGAATTCTACATTTCTTCCAACTTGTGTCAGCCACAAGTCTCCCTTTTTCTGCTGGCAATTTAGATCCATAGGATTTCACTCAAACGGTTCAGTATATGACTGAAAACCTAAGATTAGTAACCTTGTTGAACATTGAAAGAAATTCAGTAATGAAAAGAGAGTGAAGATATTCAACCTTATAATCAAAAAGGGTAATTGAGATGCAGCAGGGAACATCACGAAAGAGCATTGTCGCTCGTGACTTTCTCTTTTCAATGTCGGGAGAACCTGCAACTACTGCAGATAAACATACAAAGCCTGTTCTGTCTTTGTGCTTCCATGGCCGAAAATCTGTTGCGCATAGGCTTTACTTCATTTTCACTGTAAAGAAGCATAGTCCATCATTCCCAAACGCTGCATTCCACCCTCTGCTTGCTTAAGTAGAGGTCTAAGGGCGGGCTAGCTCATCACCATCTTCTTCTTAAACCCCTGAAGCTGTGTGTTCCTCCATTGACAAATTAGGTAAAACGTCCAGGACAGACGGGGCCCTGCTTTTGCTCATTGTGCATGCACTGTCAATGAACTAGGAACAAAAATGGTTTTCGTAATTGTATACTTACTCTTTCTTTCGTGGAACACATTGTTTGTGCTCACCAATTGAAAGTGTCGATGATCACGTCTTGCCGGTCGGTATGCAAGCGAATGTGTGAATGTAGACTTATCTTTACATATGATATAATTATCATCAAAATCTTCAATTGACAATACAAGTCAATACAAACTGGAAACCATATATTCCTCCTGCATTCACATTTACAACTATCTCCAAACTAGGAACAGGAAAAAAACAGTTGTAACTTAAATTCAGCTGCCATTTCCTCTAAGCTGAATGATTACTCACCCATGACATCAGGTTCGGGTGGTAATTGCAGACTGATACAGCTCAAACAGCAACTTCTATGCTTCATACAGCAACTTCCGGAGAGAGCTTTATAACTTCGACTCAAAGTTTCTTCCAAGGGTTATGAACAGTCTCTCTTCCTTGTATGATATACCGGGCCTGCGAATCCATGATCACAGTTCAGAACATTCCTCTCATACATTCAAAAACCTGAGTTCATAGTTCTAACATAGGGAATGATGTCAATGATCATCAATACTTTCATTTTTTACAACTCTAAAATATGCTTTAATTTGAAATGAGAGATAAAGACCAAATCACATAATCCTACTAACTTTAAAACACTATGCAATGCTGGTTCTCTTAGAAATCTTAAGCATATTATGGCAGTTCTTACATCAAAGCTGTACGCAAACATATGATACCAAATGTTGCCGACGACATTTGCAAGTACCTGTAAACTATTTCAGCAGTTAAGAGTTACCTGTGAAATTTTCACATGCAATTACACCCCCGCTGAAACTTCATTTACAGCTGACTTCTCTTTTTTCTTTGGCGGCCCCTGAGCTTTCTGTAGAACAGCTTTGTTCGGTACCAAAGTGATAAATATATTTCTATCTCTGAAGTTTTTGCTCTCCTCACTTCCAAGCTGTAAATTGCATCATCAAATATATGTTAGAAATGCATTTCACCGACAGAATCCAGGAACAGATAAGTTCCATATAATCCATATCTGCGAGGAAACAGCTAACCAGTTTGGGTTTTCTTTCTAACTTAAAGAGGTTAACCCTAGCTGCATAGCCCAATCACAAATATAACAAAATTCAGCAAGATACAAATATATAACAGTTGGATACCTCCCCAACATCATTTTGAAAGCGTCGAATAAGCTCAATAGCAATGTTTCTGAAATCATTTTCACGACCTTTCAGGTTAACTATGACCTTAACCTGGAGAACACAGATCTCAATTAGAAGTTGAGCAAGTAGAATAGAAGGTATGTGCGATAGCAAAGAAACAATTGAAATAACCTTGTCACCATCTTGCAAAAACTTCCGAGCAGCTTTCAAGCGCACTTCATAATCATGCTGATCTATATTATAGCTGCCCATGAATTTGGTAGCAATCACCACAATATGTTAATACATGGGAAGGAAGCCAACATGTTTCAGATTGTAGCTTTATGGGAGATAAGACAAATATGAAAATAAAAAAAAATCTCAAAAAAGTTGAACAATTGCAAATCTCATATTATTTCTCAATTTGTAGGTTACAAGCTAGCTATATGTCGTGCAGTGCATGAGAAAAAGAAAAACCATACTCAATTTCAAAAAGATTATAGGCAATTGATGAGATAACAGCTAGAGTACCAAATAAAGGTACAAAGTCAGGGAATGATAAGTGAACTTGCTAATAAATCTGAAAAGGAACTAGCATTTCATCTCTATGCTACTTACCCCATTTTAAGTTCCTTCAAATCCATGCGACTAGCTAAAATTTCAAACCACGCTTTGTCAGTATCTACTCTGTTGCAGATAATCTACATAAAAGTTAAAACTTTCAAAATCTACAGAGAGTAGAAGTTCACCAGCACTTTTCTTTTGCTGTTCTCTCTTTTTCTTTTGCTGTTCATATCTATATTTGCTGCAAGGAAGCCAGAAAAGGTATAACTAGCTTTTCAAGCACAAAAGGGTACAAATTAGACATGACACTTTGTCAAGTTTGGCATGATCATTTATATAAGTTTTCAAAAATTTTGTCCTTTGATAGCTGGCAATATTTCTCATGAAGCATACAAGGGTTCTTTCCCTTAAAATAAGCTGAATTCTCATCCACAAGGGAAAAAGATACACCAATTTGTTTCCTTAATCTGTCGGACAAACAGGCATAAGTAAAAACAAAGTCTCAACCGGGAGCCCATATTCCTTTTTTAACTTTCTTGCAAATCTTCTTCCATTAGCTTTGAGGAGAAAACAGATTCAACTACAACTCTACGCAAAGCTAACCAAATCAAGGATAGGATTATACTCATGCTATAATCATGCAATGTTTTTTGCTAACAAAGAAAAATGTGAAGAGTTCCGTACTTGTAATCCATTATTCTGACAACTGGAGGATCTGCATCCGGGGATAATACAACCTGCAAAGTAACAAAACAAGAAGCATATATAACAGGAATTTTTTGGAAGAAAAAAAAAAGAAGAAGAAACAACGTAATCTTTCATCTCCTACTGAAGTATGAACTTATTATATAAGTGGCAACTCAAGTATTCAAAATCCACATCACTGAGTACTAACATAGAAAAGGATATGCGGAAAAGGAGAATGGCCATCTTCAAAAACCAACTTATTTGAGGCCTATTTGCACATTTATAATAAAATAGCGATCTTTTTGTAGGTAATACGATTTTAAGAACTTAGTCTTTTAATAGAATGAACCAAAGAAAAGGAAAAATGAGATCGATCATGAAATGAGAAGGAATACCAAATCAAGTTCAGCATCAGCAGCCATTTGAATTGCCTCACTTTTAGAAACCACTCCCACCTAATCGAATCCAACCAATTAGTCAGAGGAAAAAGAACGCTCCAATTGCAGGAAACATGCAATCTTGTTTCATTCACTTAGTAAACGAGTAAACAGAACGAAGACGAAAGCAAGAAATATCACTAACCATATTCTGATTCTCGTCAATAAGCCGTACGGTAGCAGCTCTACAACAAAGCAAGCACAGCTAAAACTTCACTCATTACAAAACTAACGCACAAAAAAATTTCACAGCGAGCGAATAGCTAACCTAATGCCGGATACATTAAGAGCCTCGTCGTCATCAGAGAAGCTCTGCCGCGACCGTCGCGAATCTGAGGAGCGAGAGCCACCGTACCTCGCGGATGTGGTTGCCGAGAAGCTTTGAGGAGGTGAAACGAGAGAGAGATTGAAGTTGTGAAAACGGAGACCGAAGAGCCTGGACTCAAGAGCCGAAAGCGTTACAGGAGACGTCCTTGATACCGTCGGAGTTAGGGAGGCCTTGAACGGGAAGCTGCCGGCGCCGGTGATCGCAGCCATTGGCTTCGGTGGTGGGTGTGAAATTTCTGGCTGAGGCTTATCCTTAAAATTTTGAGATACTTTGGGGCAGTGTGTGATGTTCAACTTCAATACTTCGGTCTTCAATCCAATCATTAGAGTCCAAGTAGTTATTTTCCTTTTTGAGTTTAATCAATGTATTGATTAAACAAGTGGGTGTGATCCTCTGGCTCCGTAACTCTGTCCCAATGTTGTCCTAAATAATCCAAGTTATTTATTTATGTGGATTTATGTGGGTCTCACATAAATAGATGATTTAGATTGTTTGGGATAGAGTTATGGGGTCAGAGGATTTGAGGGGTCTAATGTCCCCAAACAATTGCAAAAAAAGAGGCCCCCAAGAGTAGTGGTGGTAATAATGACTCGGCTTATCCGGTCCGTTCGATTTTTTAGCTCAGGTTGACTGGGTTGGGCTGAGAGAGTCATGGGCTGGCCCGAGCTACAGGCGAGTCATGGGTAGGCCTGGGTCGACTCGTGATCGGCCTATTTTTTTTCAAAACTATGTCATTTTGAAAATTTTTTACTTAAAAAATAAGTAATTGCCTAACTTGACTTGGCTCGTCCGTGGCCTGTCCGGCCATGGAAATTCCTACCTAAGAGTTCTCGTTAAACCCCTCTATTTATGTTACTCTGTTCTAATCTTATTCTATTAAATCTTATTTATATATTTATTTAGAGTCTACGTAAATGTGCTAATAAGATTTAATGAAACATGATAGGAACATTATAACCGAAATAAGAGATCTGATGCTGAAAATTAGTGAAGCTTCGTCAAATTTATGAACCGTTAACTTTTTTGTCATAAAAGATTAATATTATTAATTGTTTCAAGGTTCATCCTAAACAACTACGATTACTCTAAATATTAATTGTAAGATAAGAATTTCAAACCAATGTCTTAAAAATCAGATCGGAAGTTGAATTGGTAAAAAAAGAAATTTCATATTTAAAAGGTTTAAACCAATAAGACAAGAGATTTAAAGTTTAAAAGTTGATATTAAACTATCATAAAATTAGTTAAGTATCGAATAAAATTAAAGAATTTAAAATATGATTAAAAGAAATTGTCTTTATTTATTGAAGAAGTTTTAGCCAATTTATTTTAGTTTATAAATACTTATTAATTTATAAAAAATGACCGATTAATAAATATTTTTAAATAATTTTAACAATAATAGATATTAAAATAAATCAAACTGAAATTTAAATAATTCATGGTTAGATCTACCGAACTAGTTAAGTCTTTTTTTATAATTTAAAATTAAAAACCGAAGTGATGAACCAATTGTAGCTGTTAATAGCTTATTTATTTATAGGGATGACAATTCTTTAAATACGAGTTAATTAAATTAAAATTTAAAATAATTCAATATATTTTAAGGATTTCTTATTTTATATGAGTTTATAATAAAATTTATCACTTTTTTAGAGTTATTAAGTCTAATTTAACTATACTCAAAATGAATAAATTAAATATAAATTAATCGAAATTTAAACTAAATTATTTAGACTAATTCAATATAATTTTTAAATAATAAATATAATTAACGTTAACAAATTTTAATTTTTACTAAAAAAATTAAAAACGATACAAATAGAAGTAAAGCCTCATTATCTAATATAAAAGGAGACTACTACATCAGTTTCTATAATACAAGCTAGAACATGAAAAACAGAGCATCCAAAACAGAACATCAGTTTCTATAATACAAGCCAGCACTTGAAAAACAGAGCATCCAAAACAGAGGTATAAGGCTGAACGGAACACCACCTTCAAACTTGTTCTTTCAATCAACCTTCTCAATCTTTGGACCCGATCCATAGTTAGACCGCTGGTTCCACCGCCAGGCATGTCGCCACCCATATGTGAATCTCCACCGCCGCCTCCTCCTCCTCCGTATATCTTTGCAAATACGGGATTGCATATTCCTTCCAACTCCTTCAATTTGTCTTCGAGTTCATCAACCTCAGCCAACTGGTTCCTGTCCAACCACTCTATTGTCTCATCCACCGCCTTCTCTATCTTCTGCTTGTAATCTAAATCAAGCTTTTCCGCGACCTTCTCTTCAGTCACCGTGTTCCTCATGTATACGAGTAGTTCTCCAATCCATTCTTTGCTTCTACCTTCCTCTTCACTTTCTCATCCTCTGCTTTTTACCCCTCTGCTTCGTGCGCCATCTTCTCTGTCTCTTCTTTATTCAACCTTCCTTTGTCGTTACAGCTAGCAATCAGGGAATATCCTTGTTAACAGACCCAACAAATTTGTTACAAACTTTGACAGAATTTAGAGAATGTCCAGAAAATTTGGTTAAGTAAAAGAATAAATACAAGCTGACGTTCCTCTTTGCTAGCGTTGTATTGTTACGTTGATAATACATAACACCTCCTTCAAGCTGGAGGTGAAGGCAACGATCCAAGCTTAGAAACTGCTCAAATATGCATAGGACTAGATAAAGATTTAGTAAAAACTTCATCAAGTTGCAGAGAAGAAGGAACATGAGAAATATTGATGAAGCCATTCTGAAGTTGTTCCTGGACATAATGAGCATCAATTTCGATGTGCTTGGTCCTTTCGTGAAGGACTGGATTTCTTCCAATGTAGACAGTAGCCATATTATCACATTTTATGGGAATGGGAGTGATGTTGGAAATACCGAGTTCGTTTAATAAATGACTAAGCCACGACAACTCAGCGGTGACCCTTCAAAAGGATTTGTATTCAGCTTTAGCTGATGATAAGGAAATCATCCCTTGTTTCTTGGATTTCCAACATATGGGAGATCCTCCTAAAGTGATAACATAACCACTCACAGATCATCGAGTAATTGGACATGCGGCCTAGTAAGAATCACAATATGCAACCAAATCAAAATTATTATTATCATTGAACAGCAAACCTTGAGTGAAAGTTCCAGATAAATATCATAATACATGGATAGCATCTTGTAGATGAGCTTGCACAGGTTGTTGGTTGAATTGACTAAGATATTGTACGAAGAAGGCTAAGTCAGGACGAGTGTGAAGAAGGAAATTTAACTTTCCAATCAATTGTCTGTAGATGCTAGGATCAGGCAAAGTTGTGAGGCAATAGAGCAGTAACCGGTTTATATTGTGAAATAGAATGAGCTTCCAATAGGTCTCTGATGAACTTACATTGACTGACCATGACCCCATCTAAAACTTTAACAAATTCTAGACCCAGAAAATAGCTGAGGTAACCATTCCCTATGCTCTATTCATATTTGAGTCTTCAACAAATCCACTAAGCGAGCACCCTCCATTGTATCGATATGCGTGACCGCATGGCGTTGAATAACCCTAGACCAGCGAAGAAGACAAAAGCGCCAGATAAAGGCCCTACCTTCTATTCTCCTAGTCCTGCCCCAGATCCCACCATGAAACGGGATGAGTTGCCTTCTGCCAACATGCCATCGTGGAAAGATAAGGTACTTAATAGGGAAAAGGCGAAAGAGCAGGCATATGTTGCCCAAGAGCGAGTTCCAGTTGATCTCCTGGCGGCGGGGATCGTTACGAGAGACT
>JANIIA010000191.1:2070131-2081581 GCA_027478495.1 Erythroxylum alaternifolium | reverse complement strand
GCACTTGAAGTGAAATTTATGTTTTTTTTCTTATTTTAAAGAATGTTATTGTTTTCAACAAACCTATAATTGATGTGATAATAGTGGAGTTACTTTAGGCTTGGGTAAGACAGGTGGAAAAGTTACATAAATGTTGTAGTGAGAAGTGGGTCCCATCAAACAAACTTAGTGGAAGGTGGAGCTCAACCGAAGACCAAATTGGATGTGAATACAGTTGGAGACAACAAAAATCAAAGCAAGAAAGCAGCTTCTTTTAGGAAAATCTTGACTCCTAAAAAAGTGGAAGAGCACTGAGCATATAAATGTTTTTACTTCCATAAGAAATTTTCTAAGGATCACGTCTGCCCTTAAAGAAGGAAGTTGCAGCTACATTTGGTGGAACATGAAACAGATGGAGATGCAGATGAAGGGCAATATGAATGAAGTTGGAGAGTTTTCTCGCCTTAAATTTCACTGCATGTTATAAAAGATACTGACAAGGTTACTTTTATGAGAGTGCAAGGCCAGGTAGGAAGAAAAACTGTACAGATTCTGATTGATGGTGGTAGCACTCTTGATTTTCTAGGTTATAACTTGGCAAGAAAGCTTCAGTGGTCTGAGAATGGTGTTACCGGGGACGTTGAGGTAGTCGATGGTCAGAAGCTAAAGGTATTTGCTATTTGGCAAAATTTTAAGTGGAGAACGCAAGGTGAAGAGTTTATGATAGATCTAAGAATTATGAAAATTTGGACATATGATATGGTGTTGGGCTTGAAGTGGCTCAAGAGCATTGGAATTGCCTACTAGGACTATGCTTCTCTCTCTATGTTCTTTTAGTATAATGGGAAGGCTGATAAACTACAAACTAGTATGCCATATGCGTGGAAGTTAGTAGGTTCTAAGGGAATTGGAGAAGATAGGGGTCAAATGTTCATGATACAAGTGGTTAAAAGTGCAGGGGAAGAGCTTCAGTGCTAATCAATGAGAAGTGATGATGGGGAATTGCCAAATGGGATTAAATCTATTCTATGAGACTTTTATGATGTTTTTGAGGAACCCAAGAGTTTACCCCCTCTTAGAGAAGGCCACAATTACCTAGTAGTTCTGCAAGAAGGAACTGACCCCATCAACTTGAGCCTTGTAGATACCCTTCTGCTCAAAAGGATGTAATTGAGAAGATGGTGAATGAGCTACTGCATATCGGTATACGTGAGAGTTGTTCTCCCTTCTCAGCACCTATAATATTAGTTAAAAAGAAGGATGGTTTGTAGGGTATGTATATTGACTATAGGGAATTGAATAAAAATAAAGTGAAGAATCAATATCCCGTTCCTTTAGTTGAAGAGTTATTTGACGAGTTTAGTGCAACAAGATGGTATACTATGCTGGATTTAAAGGCTAGGTATTACCAAATTTGTATGGTGCTGGAATATGCTCACAAGACTGCTTTTAAAACGCACAGTAGACACTATGAATGGTTAGTTATGCCCTTTGTGCTAATCAATGAGCCTGCCACATTTCAAGGGGCTATGAACAATATCTTTAAGGAATATCTGAGGAGTTTTGTGTTGGTATTTTTTGATGATATTCTTGTACACAATCCCTCCATTTATGAGCATGTACAAAACTTGAGAGTTGTGTTATAAGTTCTGAGCCATCATTGTTATTTTGTTAAAAGGAGCAAGTGTACATTTGCTACAACAAAAATGGAATATTTAGGGCATATAATCAGGAATGGTACTATTTATACAGATCCTAAGAAGGTGCAAGTTGTGCAAGAATGGTCCGAACCTAAAACGGTGAAGCAACTGAGAGTTTTTTTGGCTTATCAGGGTATTATAGAAGGTTTATTCGTAACTATGGTGAGATTGCCAAGCCTTTGACAATATTGTTGAGGAAGAATGGGTTTGTATGGGATGATGCTGCGGCTAAAACCTTTATAAAGTTAAAAGAGGTGTTATGACAACCTCGGTTCTTGCATTGCCAAACTTTAGAAAGGTTTTTGTCTTAGAAATAGGTGCATGTAGATTTGGAATTGGGGCAGTGCTTATAAAGCAGGGTCAACCTTTAGCTTTTTACAGCAAAGCCTTGGCTTCTAAGCATTTGAGTCTTTCCATATATGAGAAGGAACTGATGGCGGTAGTGTAAGCTATTGAGCATTGGCATCAATATTTGGAAAGAAGGAAATTTATAATCCGCACATATCAACAGAGTCTTAAATTTTTGTTTGATCAAAAATTAAAAACTTCGTTTCAGATGTATTGGGTAGCTCAACTTATGGAGTATGACTATGAGATACATTATAAGAAAGGCAATAATAACACTGTTGTAAATGCTTTCTCATAAGTGCAAAGGGCTGAGTTATTGCAGATAACTTTTGACATAACTTCTTCTGACTTGTTAAAGTTTATTAATGAAAGTTGGGTGAAAGATGTTGATTTTAGAGCACTTATTTCCCATTTACAACAGTAAGGTGGAGTTGTGGGGAAATACTCATGGGATGACATATTTTAACAAGACATGGTAAGCTGGTGGTGGGTAACAATGCTGAGTTGAAATAAAAGTTGCTGGATTTGATGCATACTAGCCCTCAAGGAGGACATTCTGGTGTGTAGGCCACATATCAACTTATAAGAAAGCTCTTTTAGTGGAAAAAGATGATACTTGATATTAAAGATTATATTAAAAGTTGTCATACGTGTGGCCGGTGTAAATATGAAACCATTGTTACACTTAGACTATTACAACCATTACCAATACCTGGTAAGTTTGGGAAAGTATTACACTTAATCTTATTGAAGGGCTTCCCAAATATGGAAGAAAAGACACTATATAGGTTGTTATTGATAGAATGAGTAAATATGCTCATTTTTTATCTCTTTCTTACCCTTATATAGCCTCTATGCTTGCGCAAAACTTCCTGGATCACATCTACAGGTTACATGGTGTTCCAACAGAAATAATAAGTGACAGAGACCCAATCTTTGTCAGTAACTTTTGGAAAGAGGTTTTGCTTGTTTTGGGTGTTGAACAGAAACTATCTTCTACTTATCATCCCTAAATAGATGGTCAATCTGAGGTTCTAAATCGTTGCCCAGAGACTTACTTAAGATGCATGTGTTGGAAAATTCCCAAAGGGTGGAGTAAGTGGCTGCCTACAGTTGAGTGGTGATATAACACCTCATTTCATACAACAACGCAAGCTACTCCTTATGACCTATTGTATGGACAAAAACCTCGACTGTATATTCCCTATTTCCCTAGAGATTATGTTCTAGAAGTTGTCAATAGGAGTTTTACTACCAGAGAACACACGCTTGTTGTACTTAAACACCATTTGCATAAAGCAGTGAACAGAACGAAGCAAAAAGCTGACGTGAAGAGGATTGATCGAGATTTTGAAGTTGGATGGACTGTGGGTCTTTTTAAAATTGCAGCCCTATAGACAGGTTTTTGCAACTATTCGGAGTTCCTAAAAGTTGGCTCTAAGGTATTTTGGACCCTACCGGGTATTTGAAAGAGTGGGGCAGTTGCTTACAGGTTGGAACTACCTCCAAATTTAAGGATACATTTTACATTCCATGTCTCTTTACTGAAGCTATGTCCTAATCCTTAAGTAAAGCCTAGATATCCTCCTATGGACTGGCCTACATCTCCAGAGAGTTATATTCCTAATAAGGTTTTGAATAAAAGGGTGGGTAGGAGGAAGGGGTGAATAATTAAAGAAATATTGGTGCAATGGAGAGGGTTGCCAGATGAAGAGGCCTCATTAGTTCCACTATTTCATTTCCAGCAAAAATTTCCTCAGTTTTCTGTCTCAAACCTTTGAGGACAAAGATTCTTAAGGAGGGTATTGATACGAAAATATATACTTATAGTAGATGGCAGTTAAGACAATTAGTATGTCAGTTGAAGGGTGTTAAATAACATTCCCCCACAGCTATTGTATGTTTTGGCAATTAATGAGAATCCTATCGCATTTTCCCTTTCTCTCTACTCTCCCAACTTCACTCGATTCCTCTCTGTTCTTCTTTTATTCCCCTCTTTTCTCCTTTGTTTCTCTTTGTTTCCCTCCCTTTCTCTTCTCTTCTCTTTCTCTTTTTCCCTCTTTTCACTTTCATTAACCACTTTCAATAACACTTTACTCTCCCCATTCGCACTTAACTGAGAAGGTTGATCATGTACTGGTTGATTCATTGATGATCTTCTCTTCATTGCTTCAGTTTGTAACTATTGAGAAGTTATTATGAATTTTCATTTGAACCTTATACCTCTTGGTTTGAAAGATGATTCGAATGAATGTGGATCAGCTTTTCCAAACTTTCGTTTACTACTATGCAAAGAGCTGCTAACCTACAAATAAACATGTTGTTAACAATATTCAATCTTGATAGTAATCAATAATGATATTTATGGTAATATACTCATGATATTGCTTTGTTGACTTACAACAACAACATGTTCAACTTGTAAAGAGACCTCGGGGATGACGTAATAAATATGAATCAAAGATTGTCATAAATGATCATTAAATATATGAAGCTATACATAGTAATCAAAGAATGTTGCATAACTATGGAGATTGTGGAGCTGATTGAGTTGAGCCTTGATTCTTACATTTTTTGCCATTGTGACCAGAATTGCCAAATTTTCCATATTTTTGCACTCGACCTTTTGAGTATATTTGTTTGGATTTTTCAACTTAATAGGCTTATTTACTTCCCTCTTCCAGCTTTTTAGGTCTTTCTGGCATAACTCTCATAGACTTCTTGTAGCACTCATCCACATATGCCTCCGACCATTGTTTGAAATGGTGAATAACGTTTATAGTATGCTTGCAAGGATATCCATACATCTCTCATACCTGACAACTACATGATTGGTTTTTACCAATCCTTACAATATGCTTGCCATTATCTTTGGAAACTTCGTATGCTCCATCACCATTCCAAACTATTCTCCACTGTATAACATGTTTCTTATTCTTCTCTAATTTCTTCATAATCTTGGGTGCAACATTTGACTTCCAACTATGCACAAATTCTCTCCTATCTGCATGCCTCTTTATCAATATGATTCTAATGGTTTTAAGCATGCTTATAATTGGTCTATCTCTAGCTGGTAAGATTCATCTATTGAATATTACACTCATGTTATTATCAACAATCGAACATTTCGATTCAAAGGATTGGTAGCATCTTGCCCATCTCTCCTTCAGATATTTAAGCAATGATGATGGACATTTAGGTTTGATTTTATCCAATCTTTTCAACTGCTTGTTAAAATCTCCTACGTACATTGACCAAACACAATTCCAAAATTATTTTCATTAGTTTTTTCCCTTTCAATTCATATGTCAATTATGGTATATGTGCCTAGCACACATCCGATAAGTGGCATATGGTATTGTCCTTTCACTACTCTAATCAATCCCTATAACAATACAATAGATTAAGTTGATATATATTTAATAGAACATCTAACTGTTAATCAACGAGTAAAAAATTACCTTTGCATATTTGTTATCATCGTTAGTCCTTCACCACTACCCAATTTTAAGTCCGATGCTAGCAAACTTATAAATTAGGTCCAAGAGTCAGTGTTATTTACCTCCTCAATAGCCCAAGCCAACAGATACATCCCTCCATCGCCATCCCTCCCAACTATACTCAATAATTGGCCTTGGAATTTAGTCCTAAAAAAATAGTCATTAATATCAAAAATTGACCTCAAATGCCTCCCTCCTTTTTTCATGGCATCAAAGCATATATACAATCTTTTGAACTACAAAAAAATAGATAACGATGTATGAATAAATTTCATAAATAAATAAATGATATAATTATTATTGTCAATAATATGTAAAACTTAATTTTGCATACTTGTAATAAAATGGTTTCTTCATTCCTAACTAACTTTAACTAAGTTGTTGATCCTCAACTTATGAACGTATCCTTGTAACTTCGCATATTTATGTACATAATCACTCGCCTTTCCTTTTCTCAATCACCTATTTACAACTCTACACATACTTGAGTGGACAAATATATTGAGTTTTTCTCGGCATTCTTTAACTATCTTCGTTGTCGAGATACTAGGCTTCTTAAGTATTCTTTCCTTAAAATGTCTCATTAGGAACTTTGCGGAAACCAATTTAGGTTTGTTGGTCGTAAAACATCTATGCCCAACATTGTATGCCACTACTTTAAAGCACCATTCATTCTTGTCACAATTGACATATAACTCTTATGGGCATCTAGTACATCTCACTCTCATCATATGTCTTTCACTTTTTTTAAACTTTACGTTGTAGCTTGTCTGCATTATGTAATCCACAACAGACTCTCTGAATTCTTTTGCAGAGCCAAACTTCATCCCTAGTCTCTAATTTGATTCAACATCAAATGGATTATGCCTAATACCACTACTATGTCTTCGAAATGGTTCACCAGGCTCTTCTCCGCTTGAATATTCATCATTACCAATAAAACTACCAAAATCATTCGACTCAATTTTAACTGTTTGGTGGTCATCGGGAATCTCAATGTTTATAAAACCCTCGTATGCTCATCATCACCCATCTCTTCATCAACTCCTTTGTTAACTCCTAAACCAATTCCTTCGTTAACACCTTCAGTACTAACACCTTCAATAGCTCCACAAATTCCCTCCTTACCCTCCCTATGTCCATCTTCTCCTCCATAGATAGGCAATATGTCAGGTACAAATGATGGGTGTCTAACAAATGAGTTACATATACATTAATCATTTGGTGGATTTTTATTGGAGTAATAAGTCTTAGACAAAAAAAAATATAAAGGTAAGTGTATCCCCAAAGTGCATAGATTTAAATGATATTATCAACACTATAATGCATACTACATGCATAATTATATATTTAGAGGATAACATAAGCACTTAAACATTTCTAATTTGATAAAATAATCCCAATAAACTTAAAATAATAGTCATGCATCATAAATAAACTTAAACTACTATAAATCATGCATTGTAACATGATACTAATAGATTATCAACAATTTTTTTCCATTTCTAATTCATCTTCGTATGTCCAACATTAGCTGATGCATCATAAATTATCGCAAATTACACTTGTATTCTCTACTCATATATAAAACATTAGACCTAGTCCATACAACATGTCACCTCTCAAGGTCAAAATTTAAAAATCTATGGTAAAATTATGAGTGTTCATGCACTTCAAAACTCGCAATGCAATGTAGCAACTTATTAATTATACTGTTTAATTTTTTAAAAAAGAATTATACTGTTTAATATTAATAGACTTGCATGGTTGAGAAACACAATATATATTAAGGTTTTAATGTAATATACATCTCATCTAACTTCTAAAAATAAGTTTACTTCCGATAATTGAACATTTAGATTATTGAACATTTAAAATTAAAGATGCAGTATATTATATGTAAATTACAATCTCATCACCTAAAACTAAAGGTACAACTCACAAAATCTCATTATGTAATCAATCTTGACTTTAAAATATTAAAACTGAATATGGGTTAATGATTTTGTAAGTAATTAACAGAGGGGATATAAGCCAGACGAAGAGCACCATATTAAACTTAATCTCGAATGAAGTGAAAGTCAATGACAACATGTTTCATTTTTGAATGGAACACATGATTTGACCCCAAATATATAGCACCAACATTATCACAATAAATGATAGACATGTGAGGAAGAGGGAGATCAAGATCAAACAAGAGATAACAAACACAAGTGAGTTTAACAACAATTGTAGTAGTAAAGCAATATTCGACCTCTATAAAAGAGTAATGTTGTATGCTTCTTATATACAAAAATCTATTGAAATATATGGGAAGATACTACTACTAGAAGTTTGACTCTTGGTATAGTTCAGAACTCATTTTAGGCTATTATTAATCCCTTTTGGATGAATTTCTTGCCTTCGCATGAAAAACATAAGTGTAGTGTGTGTGTATGTGTGTGTTTATATATGTGTGTGTGTGTGTGTGTGTGTGTGTGTGTGTGTGTGTGTGTGTGTCTGTGTGTGTCTGTGTGTGTGTGTGTTTGTGTGTTTTATATATAATCATTTTGAATGGACTGCATTTATTATTTCAAGTTGGGTAAAAGTTTGACTGAAATGTGCAAGACAGACAAAACTATATCATAGAAAACCAACACATTCACCGCCAACATCCAGTCTTTGCATATATAAGGGACCATAACTTACATACAACACCTCAACAAGCATACGAGATGATAACATACAATCATAAACAAACAAACAGATTTAGGGGACCATGCATATAGAAACATAAAAGTCAGACAACAATGGACCTATCACAATGCAATTTCTACTTCTTGTTCAGAAACCCTAAGAGCGTATGAGTTGAGTTATAACATTGGAAACGATGTGTGCGACAATAAGAAATAATTATGGTGCAAATGAAATTGTCTGAGGAAGAACACAATTAGGGGTTGAAGTTAACAGATTAGGGATTATGTGAAAGTGAAGAAGAACGCAGATTAGGGATTTTCTGAGGAAGAAACAAATGCTGTGTGATGTTGGTTCTTCAAAACGGTGCATCTCCTGCTTTATATATGTTGCGTTTAAGAATCAAAAGCAAAGGGAGTGCTGCGTTGAAGAAGGAAACGCTGCGTTTATGAATAAAGAGAACAAAACAATGTATTTAATCATCACATGTTGATTAATGAAATGAAAAAAATGACAGAACCCTGTCCCAAAATGTTGCGTTAAAAATTAATGTGGGACTCACTTCCTTTAAAAAATGCCACGTAATCAAATGGTGAGTCCCACGTTTTTTTCAAATCCACTTCAATTTAAACGTTTTCCAAACGTTATAATTCATTTTGAACACCCTATAGTGTTAGGGCCCATTTTAGAAACCAATGTAAACATTAAGGTTCATTTTACTCTTTTGGCCAAAAATTAAAATATATGTGATATGAATATTACATATAAACTAATGAAATAATGCTTATATAACAATGTAACTCAAATTTTAAACTTAAGCCGAATAAATTAAATATAAATTAAATTAATAATTTATTATAATTTCCTTAAATTATTAATTTATATCAAATTGAATATATTTGGATCGAATCTAAGAATAAGTTGAATTATGATAATGGAGTGAATTTCTTGGTTATTTTTCAACCAAAATCTAAAAACAAATATCTTTTTAAAAATTAAAGATGAAAATTTTTTTCAATTCTAAAATTTTTTAAAATCACATAAAATATCTACATCCTTTATCATATCATAAATATATCTAGTCATAACAAACATGAAATTATCTTCATTTTGTATCTTAATTTAATTTCACCACAACAATAGACTAAAAAAAACAATTTTTTTTAGTCTAAAAAATTTCCACACCCTAGAATTACAAAACCAAGGTTTTTAATTATGTTTTTTTTCAAAATTAGAGAAGTAATATATTGAAAAGGGCTCAATGGTCAATAAATACCAACTAAAATCCAACAAAGCCAAGTTTAATATTGTAATCCAAATCCAAAACCAAATCCGACACAAAAAAAGAAAATAAAAACACAAGAAAAAAAATCAATAATATCAAATAAAAAGAACTCTCTCTCTCTCTTTAATACTTTCCGAAACAAGGGTTTGTGTGTGTGGGCGATATATTATCTTCACCCGGCCACAGCATCATCATACTGCTCTTCTTCTCTCCTCTTCTTTGCCCTCAGCAGAAGAGAGAGAACCCCATCAGCAACGAAGCCCGCCAATCAATCCCTTTATCTATCTACACCTATCCCTTTTCGTATCTCTCTCTGTTTCAGTTTCTGTTACATAAAGTTATAATCTTTAGAGCTTTTAAATAGTCTAGCTGAATCTGCAGGGCATAGATACTCTTGCAGATAGGAAAAGAGTCGTCTTTTTTTGGTTGTACTTGTTGTAATCTTTTCTGGGTCTTCCTTTTTTTTTGGATCCTTTTCTCTGTGTTTACTTCGATTTCGACGGCGGAGATTCAATCTTTGAGTGAAAGATCAAGGAATGCAGCAAGGTGATCAGACGGTGTTGAGCTTGAGGCCTGGTGGTGGTCGAGGAAGCAGACTCTTCAACGCACGTTCAGAGTCCTCCTCTTCCTCTAATAACTCTTCTTTTTCGTCGTCTTCTTTTGCTTTTGGCGATCTCCCTCATTTGCGCCCTCACGGCGGCGCTCCTCCTTTGAAGGTTTTCCTCGTTGCCCATTTTGGATCTAGATCCATTTGATGCGTCTATCTATTTTTTAATGTCCTGCATCTGTTTTTGCGTGTTTCGGATTGATTTTTGTGTTGTTGTTTGAGAAAGATGCTAGCTTTAAATCTGAGGATTGGATTTTCTGTGTTAGATTGTGGTTGTGATATTGGATCTGTTACTGATTATCAACTACCAGTTCATATCTACTTCTGATGATTATTTGTTTTCAATGGTCGTCTCTGCTTAATTACGTTGTCTTTATCTGTTTCTCCATGGATGATTTAAAAAATGCGAGAATCATTATGTATTGGGTTTCATGGCAAAAAATAAGCCTTCATTCCTGGTTGGATATTTTTCTACTTCTTTTGAAAACAGCCTCTCTGCTATTTAGGTCAAGCGTACTGGATCTCTCCAGACTCCCCAAATACTGGTTGTTGTTTATGTTTTTAGATTTATGCAAGTGTTGAAAAAGAAGAATGTTTAATATATGGACTTTTTGTTTTGGCAAGTTCTTTTTTTTATTTTATTTAACACAATACATTTTGCGTAACTTTTGCATGTAGCTTATTCATGTATAAATTTTAACTGTCCTAATTCTTGGTGGGGCACGAAATATGTGTTCCTGCTGTAAATATGGACAAACAGCAATATTGTAGGCTTTAGGTGGGCAGTTAAGGAGCTTCAAATTGCCCATAAAGAAATCTACTGACATTTCTTCTTTATGTAAGTGCAAATGCTGTTAACATGTAATGTGATAGGTGCCTCATTTAAAGATTATTAGTATTTACTGTGTTCACATGGTGCCCTTGCTGGAGTGTTTTTTTTTTTAGTTCTGCCCTGTGGCTGGACTGTGTAAATTTTGTCAGATAATGTGGCTGCAGTTGAATCATGCTTAACTAGAATCACTTGAATAGTTAGTTGCCTTTGTTTTCTTGCTACATTACTGTCTTAAATTTATTAAAACTTGGAACATGGAAAATATGGGAAACATGAAAATTCTACTTTAGTCTGTTTTCCTCTGTATGCTTATTCCTGTTAGATTCAGTTATCAAAAATGTGTGTGCCAAGTTGTGCCATCTTCTTGTACTTCTATTAATTGATATTTGGAGCACCTTTGACAAATATTTCATCTTATATTTCCAGTCATATGGTGTATCTTCTGTTGCAGGATCATTGCTTGTGAACTTGCCATTATTTTGGCTGTAGATCGCTGAAATTTGTTGATTAATGTGTACAATCT
>JANIIA010000191.1:2035648-2052338 GCA_027478495.1 Erythroxylum alaternifolium | reverse complement strand
CGTGATTTCCAAATCTTCTGTGCCACTGGTTTTATTATATTATTTATAATATAATTAAACCTTTTGTTTTATTAATAATTTTTTATTAAGATCAATTATCAATTATCACATCTTTTTTTCAGATAAACTAAATTAATAATGCAATTTTGTTTAACAGGAATGAGAAATTACGAGATCTCAAAACAACTCATCCATGAAAAAGTAAGAATCATTGAGAATATTAACAAGACTAATTAATGTCAATGGGTCGGGTCGAGGTGGCGTGGCTCAGAAGATTGACGATGGGTAGTTGGACCCAACCCAACTTGCCATTTATTGTTTTAAGTAAAAGGTTTTTAAAACAATATAGTTTCAGAAAAATAGGTAGATATAGGATAGGCCGAACTATTATTACTATCCATAAGACTAATATTAATTAGGGTTGGTAAATAAAAATGATAAAATGAGTTTGATTCAATTCAAGCTGAAGTTAACGAATTAAGTGATTCAATTCGAGTTGAAGTTGACGAATTAAGTCTGGGTTGAACGAAATTTGATCCAAACTCAAGTTTGCGAATCAACCCAAAACTTAGCCTGAATGACTCAATAGTAAAATGACATTATTTTGATAATAAATTTGGTTTGAACTTAATTGAACTTCAATGCTGAGTTAAAATCTAATTTTTAAAACATCTGCCTAAGTCAAATTGACTATAAATCAAATTCAATTTATTACTATTTTTAAGCTAAATTTAAAAATGGATTAATTGAGGTGTTTTTTTTTTGGACAGAGGAACTTTCAACTCCTATCATTTAGATACGCATTGGGTAAACTTTCAGATTGATACAATAATCTGTAAATCACGTCAATTGGATACTCCGCACTAGGTAAGTTCTGTACAAAAGGCTCGATCAAGAAAGTGTAAGTAGGAAGATTCGAACATAAGACTTTTTTATCTCATGTCCTCCTACTCTACTAACTCAACCATCCCTTAGGGAGCAGAATGATCGCGATTAATTTGACATAAAATTGAAGTTGATTCAATTAAATATTAAAATGTGTCATATTTATTCTAAACCTTGATTAATTTTCAATTTACCCAATTATTCGAATCAAGCTTTAACTTTAGCGATTGTGACCAAGAAACTATTCATTTTGTTTACTACTTAAGTATTTATTACTATTTTTAAGCTAAATTTTAAGATGGATTGATTGAGGTTTTTTTTTGGACGGAAAAATCGTCAGTCGTTATCTTTTAGATGTGCACTAGGTAAGTCTTCGGATTGATACAATAGTCTACAAATCACTCCAATTGGGTACTCCATACTAGGTAAGTCCTGTACGACAAACTCGTTCGAGAGAGTATAAATAGAGAGATTCGAATACAGGACCTTTTCGTCTCATCCCCTTCCACTCTACCAACCCAATAACTCTTAGGAGGTAGATTGATTGAGGTTAATTTGACATAGAATTGATTCGATTAAATATTAAAATGATGTCATATTTATTCTAAATCTTGATTAATTTTCAAATTACCCTATTGTTTTAATAAAGCTTTAGCTTTAGCCGAACGTGACCAAAAAACTATTTGTTTTGTTTACTGAATAGGAAATGACTGATTTATTAATTTATGTGGTAAACTAAAGAAAGGTTATGTAACTATAACTCATGTTAGATTAATCATATTATGGCCGTAACAATGAACCTATTTGAAGTTACTCAATTTGTAAAATATAATTAAACCAAATTTAATTCTCGGTTTAACTAAATGTCAAGATAATACCGTATTTAATGTGAATTTAAATCAAAATTTATTTTATAAATTAGATTTGAACTACGTGATAAGAATTATGAGATTAATAACGAACTAATTTTTTTGAATATTCAAATTTAAATTATAATATAATTAAATTCAATATAGTTTATTAATTCAATACAATTTTGCATTATTATGCAAATTTTAATTTAATAATCTTTATTTAAAAAAGTATTTTTTTGTAAATCCAAATCTTATCGGGATAAAAATTTCAGTCAAAAGATCAACCTCACCATAACAATACTAGAGCAGAAGCAGAAAGACAAGAGTAAGGTGAAAGCGAAGATGGTGGCTACGAACGTGAAATCGGAGACCATGAAGCTTATGGAGAAGAGAAGCGCCATGGAGTTGGAGATGAACTCCATAATCGAACGTCTTTGTGTTCCCGGCGGTCCTGGTCTCTCTGGCAATCTCCTCGACTCTGAGGTCGATACCTTCCTCCCTTTCTCTCTTTAAATTTTCAAATCGTTTTGTGAATTGGTAATTGCTAGGGTTTTTCCATACCTGCTGTGTGGTTTCTGAGAGAAAATGGAGTTACTATTGTTAGGGTTGCATTCAATTTGGCATTTTAGTGCTTCGATTGGAGAAAAAAGAAAAAAGAAGATTTTTGGTATGATTATTTGTTCGTTAGTTTAGGCGATTGGAGCGATCACTCTGTAACTTAGCTTCGGGGCGGATGTTGCATATGGAAGAGTAATTTTTCATTTTCATGCTTTCTCTGTTGCTACTTGCTAATACAAAATTAAGAGGAGAAGAACATGGCTTGATAATATGGTGCATCGGTTTCTCCTCATTGAAAAGTGTTATTGATACTTTTTGTTGGGTATGTTCGGAGTTTTTTGTGTTTGTTAAAGAGTTTTGCTTCTCAAATTGCAGGGCTTTCCTCGCCCAGATATCGACATTCCATCTGTGAGATCAGAAAGGCATCGCCTTGCTGGTATTTACTCCTTTTAGTTTCCTCTTTCTTGGTAATCAATTGGTGTTTTAGCATGTGCAAGCCCGTTTAACATGATTTTTTATGCCAAGCTGTTCATGACTGGACAGGAGCTTTAGTGATGTTCTATTCTTGTAGTGAAACTTGGAAAGCCCACAAGGCCATGTAGAGAGCTCCGTTTAGTCTGCTTGGTATTAATGTGATATGACGATGATCAGCATTAACATGATATGTCGTTTGAGGTTCAAGCTTTATCAATATTTATGTGATGTCACAACAAAGAACTATTTAATTGGCATTCTTGTTCTATTAGTAGTGTGCATTTGTGTGTTTGAGATGCCAGCACTAACAGAAAAAATGATACGAAAATGATCGGATTGCTTTTTTCCCATTGCAGAGCTGCGAAATGATCATAAGGAAATCTCAGATAAAATAAATGAGAATATACAACTTTTGCATTCAGCAAGACTTGCAGATAGATCTTCATCCTCCAAAGATTCAGGTAATTGCTAAGACTTCACTAGGATCTAAATAGAAAGTCCTGAGTTGTTGCACTCGTGTTGTCAACTTGTCACAACCAGGTAGAAATTTAATAATCCTAGGGCCCTATATCTGTCCCTTTCCCCACCAGAATGCTTCCACCTTGGAATGAATTTGATAGCCTTGTTCTCTTATGGAATAGATTCACCATTTGCCTGCAAATTTTGGCCTGTTCAGAGAACATGATAGATCTCTTACAATCCCTTGAATTCTTTTCCGAAATAATGCTAAATTGAGTACTTGCTTGTCATGTGATCCTGGGGCATCAGTCAATCAAAACTCATTAATGGACGTAAGGGTTGGACCTGCATCATCTCAAAATGTCATTATGAGAGATTCTCCAAGTTCGATGGATGTGGATGGATTTGTCAGTGTACCATTTGCTGTGGTCGATGAAATAGCTGATGCATCTCCAACAGCACAAGACGGCTTACAGCTTGGAGATCAAATTGTTAAGTTTGGTAATGTGGAATATCAAGTTGGTCAGAATCTTCTAGAGAAGCTTGCATCTGAGGCTCGTGCAAATGAGGGTTGTGAAGTACCTGTAACAGTCATGAGGCAAGGTGCTGCAATGAACTTAACCGTGACACCTAGAACATGGCAAGGCAGGGGTTTGCTTGGGTAAGTCTGCCATCCTCTTCTTGTGGCATGATACATGTGAAGACATTAGCGAACAATCTACCTTTCCCTGCATCTTTATATTATTAAATTTATGAGATTACAAAAACATATATATGCCACGGGAAGGTTACAATTTTGAGGATGCTATACTCATTAGCGAACGTCTAGTATTTGAACAGTAGATACTAATCCTTATCTTTTGTTGGGTGCTTCCAGTTGCAGCTTCCGGGTCTTGTAATTGGCTATGCTTACAGTTTGCTGCTGGGACCTGGGTAAGGAGGTGGTTTTATGTCCGTTTACTGAAAAACAGTACTAGCTATCAATCTGCCATTAAACTCATATTGATTTTCCTTCCTTGTGACGATGAAACAAGAAAGTGTGATTCCCCAGAATTCTGGCATCAAACCCTTTCGAGATTGAGATATTGTTGGTCTGTTTTGATAAGGATTGTTCATAGTTGTTCATTTACCTGCTAAACACTGTGGAGAGGAATCATTACATCACTTGAATTGGATTCATACTCTCTCTTTCGGTGGTACTTTTTTAAGATTTACCATGAAAATTATTACCTTTGTCCTATATATGAAGGTGACAGGTGTTTAATGTACTGGGAAAGTTAAAAAGTGAAACTCATTTATTGATGCTTTGGTTGGACCACTGAAAAGAATGTTGAAAATGGACGCTTTAGTTGAAATGGATATGCACAACTCTTCTTTGATGTTTTTCACATAAAATCTGCACTTTTTTTGCCAAGCTTCTCCTCGATAGCCTGGTTTCTGATCTTGATGGATCAAACAAATTTAGAGGTTGGGATGGCAATGGCCTAGTCTACGGGTATAATTTCATGTGTTTTCAATAGGTCAGGCTCAAATAAGGCCCATGTTGATTCGAAGTCTAATTTTCTTAAACAAAACAAGATAATTTTATATAAAAGAATTAGGTCTCGGTATGGTATAGTTGAGAGTCTGGGTAATTTAGATATAGATTTAATTAAAAAAGACATTATTTTTTGGATTTAATTTTTTAAAAAATTAGTACTGCCATTGTTGTCCTGTTTAGGATCGATTAAGGTGACAGCATCAATTATGCTTTTTTGGTCAAAATTATTAAACCTAACCATGATTAGGTGTAATTAAATTAATACCTTCTTTCTATTCTCCAATAAACACCTCCCTTATTTCACCATGTAATCATATCTACTAAGCCAAAACCTCTACTTCAACACTCCAATCATTATTGTTTATAACACCGTAAATGTTTTTATTTGAAGGTGCATTATATAATTAATTATTAATAAAAATTATGAATAATTTAATTTTATTCAATTTTGTAATAAAATAAAATAAAATCGTTAATTAATTATTAATAAATATAGTTAAATTCAAAATATCTTCAAAAACATCTTAATTTTAATGATTAAATTTTTAATAAAATAAAATAATTTTATGACCAATTTATTGATAAATATTATGTAATAGATTAAAATAAATTTATTGAATTAAAAATAATTTATCTTTAAATTTCAACTACTAACTTATTTTTATTATAATTAAGCAGGTAATCCAATTTAATTAAGCATATTTTATTGTTCAAAATAAAAGGTTTCATTTTTATATTTTTTAATTATTCTAAAATTTTATGAACTGAATTAATCAAATTCAAATTTTCAAGTCAACAGCTCTCTTCTTAATTCAAGGTGCATTATAAGTAAATAAATAAAAATTATAACCTAGGGTGCAATTAAGTTGGTAAAGGGCTCTTCTGACTTAAGTGAGGTCGCTGGTTCAAACATTTCTCATGTATGCAGCTGTTTAAAACTTGTTGTCAGAGTTTTGTCTCTCACAAGGACCTGTCTAGTTCGAAAAAAAAAGTATCCCTTTTATTACAATTAATTAAACCCTAATTTTCAAGTTTTATCTTTTTATTTTTCATTCTAATTGTAATCATACACTAACTTTCTCTATACTTACTTGGAATTTAAGTCTATTTGAATAATATCAAAAGAAAAAAACAACCATTAATAGTGTCTTTGTAAAAGTAAAGCAAAAGGTGTCTCTTTTTCAGAATTGAGAGAAAAGCACAAGAAAATCAAACCGGTCTAGTCGGTAAAGTCCGGTTCAAGAAGGTCAGTTTCTCAGTCAACGACAATAAACTCAATCATCTACTCTGTGTCCCTGTCTCTCAAATCTAGGAGTCCATTTCCATAGATTGGAAAATCTGGATGATGAAAAAAGTTTTCTTTTTTATAATTTTTTTACATTTTTCACACATCACTTCCCAGTTTCAGATGTTTTCTCGACAACTTTCCCTTATATTTTCTCAAGAAAATTAGAGAATTAAGTAAGCTATAGGACTCCAAACAGCTCAAAACGACGGTGCTTCCAAACCAATCCAAACATCCTCCACCAAGCTTTGATTTTTAATTTATTTTCTGAGTTTCTCTCTCTCCCCATCTCGTTTTTTCCAATGCAGAATGGAATCTTCATGTTTTGAGGCCACCAAACTCTCTCTTCTCTCTCTGTCTCTCTCTCGTTCTGACCTTTTTCGTATGTATAGTGTATGCAATCAAAGTTCTTTACTTTATTTAGTTTTATGCTAGAAAGTAAAGTGTTTGAAGGTAGTGTGGAAGTACAGTGTCATACCCTCTTGGCTTTGGGTCAAAAGTTGAAGTCTTTTTTAGTACTTGTGATTGATGAGTGTTGCTTTTCGGCGAGGGTTTTGTGTTGATGATTTTAAAGAGTTGAATGGGATGGTTTTGGTGGGTTTTTGGTTCTGGGTTTTGTTTCGGTGTCTCACTAAAGTGATCTTCAACTGGTGTTAGAGGTAGTCCAAAAAATGTCAATGATAAGGGTTAAGAGCCAAGATCTGGGTTCCCAAGCTTCAACTTTATGATCATTGGATGTAGTTGCTGGAGGGGATTATTTTGTTTTCAAAAGGGTTGTTGATATTTAGGCCATTTGTGCTGATTTGAGCTTCTGTTGTTGGTGAGAGATATGGACTCTTAATGAGTCGTCATGGTGTCTAAGCTGGGAATTTTCTTTGCTTTTTTAGTAGAACAGTGGAAAGTCCACAAGTTTTGAAATTTTATTTGATTTTGAGGGAAATAAGGTAAAGATCTGTGAAATACCTCAGCAATTTCAAGTAGTTCTAGCAATGTCAGGACCTCCAAGAGTGAGGTCAATGAATGTGGCTAATTCTGAGGCTAGGCCTGTGTTAGGTCCCAATGGAAACAACAAGAAAGGGTCTCTAAGTGCTCAAAAACCTGCTTCAAAGCCACTGAAAAAGGCTGAAAGATCACCAGAAGGAGACAGCTTTTCTGATGAGAAGAAGCCACTTGTAGTGTCCACTGTCAAAAATTCTGTATCCCCCAAATCGCATTCTGTCACTGTTCCTTCAGTTCTTCGTCGCCATGAGCAGTTGTTGCACTCAAATTTATCGCTAAATGCTTCATGTTCATCAGATGCCTCCACGGACTCGTTCCATAGCCGAGCATCAACTGGGAGATTGACTCGTTCATATAGTTTGGGTACTCGAAGAAAGCAGTCTGCCTCAAAGCCGAGAAGTGTGGTTTCTGATGGAAGTTTAGAATCTCCACCCTCTTCTGATGGTTCACAGTCCAAGAAGAGTTGTGCTTGGGTGACACCAAATACTGGTTCGATTCTTGGTCCTTTAATCTATTTGGATTTTGTCAAAATATTTGGGACTGTATGATCAGTAGAAGTCACGCTTAGTGTCATAAATCTTTTACCATATGGCAGCTGCCTTTTACCTGTCTTTAAATGTTGATGGAACCATTGCTGAGAACTAATCTAACTTGTGTGGTCTAGGATTCTTAACAGTTCATCTTTGAATTAAGTGCTATTGGCTGTTCCAATCTAGCACAAGACTTCAAAATGCAAAAACTGAACTGATTGCTTGCACATGCTATGTACAGTATATTTCAGCGATATTATCTAACAAGATGGCCAGCGGCGCAATTTTTGATCGATATCCCTTACTCAGCAGAGATTTCATGATTTTGATTCTTTAGTTTGGTAAACTGGTAATTGGTATTCATCCCATGGTTCAGATATATCTGAATTTGGGAAAGTAAAGTTTGTAAGGGATTTAGTTGTTCATACTTTGTTCTGTCTGCAATGAGTATATCTATTTGAAATGACAAGCCAATGTTTTCAGTTTTTCTCCAAGAACTGAATATCCTGGATGAAGTACCCTTTCATTATGTATAACGTCTTATTTACACTCGCACACACATGCACACTCAATGCTTGAAGATGTTCAGTTTGCTTTTCTGTTAATTTTCATTTCCTTGGTGCAAAAATGGAATGTAGAAGTCTGCTAGGGCATTGAATTTGAATATTTTCAAATCTCTTTGGAGTGGAGGTCAATTATGAGAACACTAGGGGTTTGTTACTAAAGCAGACACTTTATATGTGTTGTTCCAATACTTACGCTTATTTCAGGACTTGATATTTCCAATGTTGAAACCAGATCCTTGTTATGTTGCATTCCATGATGAAGAATGGGGAGTGCCGGTGCACGACGACAAGTACGTGACTGCAACACTAGTTGTATTTATGTCGTCTCTTTAAAAGACAGAACTTTCTTGATATGGCTCTCTGATTTTTTTGGTATTCATGACTACGTGCAGGAAGTTGTTTGAGCTTCTTGTCCTTTCAGGCGCTTTGGCCGAACTTAGTTGGCCTGTCATTCTGAGCAAAAGGCAAATCTTCAGGTTTGTTTCAGTGGATAGCACATAATGTTTTTTTTCCTATTGACAAACTGCAAAATGTATTCCTTGTCAGAAACCCTTAACTCCTTTTGTTCGTTAATTCCCAATGTAGTATTCATTCGAGGTTTCTTTTTCTACACCAACAGGGAAGCTTTTATGGATTTTGATCCAGTTGCTGTCTCAAAACTTAATGAGAAGAAAGTAACAGCACCCGGAAGCTCCGCAAGCTCTCTATTATCTGAACCAAAGCTACGAGCTATTATTGAGAATGCACGACAAATATGTAAGGTATATCTGTATTCCCTCTTGATGTATTCACCTTTAAAGGTAGATAACATGTTTTAAGGACTAAACCGAAAACTTTTACTACTCGTATGTGGATACGAGTCACTGTAATCTGAACATCTTCTTAACGACCTTATTTTCTTAATTTACTTGTTCTTTGTTATGTCTCGAAACCTTTTATGGAGATCTCTTAAAATTTCTCTTTGACAGGTGGGATTCCTGATGCAGATACCTTAATTGGATTAATGAACTAATTTTCTGGGACCACCATGATGTTGTCTTCTATGTGGTAGCTTTTTGAAAAATAATAATTGGTGCTTAATGATCATTTGATTTGGAATGTTAGGTAAAAAGTGTTTGATTGTGGTCCTGATTTCTCTGCAATTTCTGGGAGCAATCATACTAATTCAACGATACGGCTTAACCTTCATATGATTTTCTTGTCTGAATGATTATTCTTTTCTGTAAAGATGCCAGCTTGCTTAGTTTGTGACTCGGTATTCCTTTATTTGAAATGATGACCTTCCATTGTGGAACCATTAAGCTTGACTACAAACCTAACCTATATTCATATGAACAATATTGCATCTAACAAGTTGCAGGTTTTACTGATGTTAGGTCGTAGATGAGTTCGGATCATTCGACAATTATGTTTGGAGTTTTGTGAATTACAAACCCATACTTAGCCGGTTTCGATACCCTCGTCAATTTCCTGTGAAAACTCCAAAAGCCGATGCAATAAGCAAAGATCTCGTAAGGAGGGGTTTCCGGAGTGTAGGTCCCACTGTCATCTACTCGTTCATGCAGGTGGCTGGGATAACAAATGACCATCTCATCAGTTGTTTCAGATTCCAGGAGTGCATAAACCCAGCCAAAGGGAAGGAAGAAAATGGACCGAAGGCTGAAGAGCAGAAAAGTGACGGTGTCATGGAATCCGATATATCCATGACTATCAATGAGTTAAGCTTATCCTCGGAATGACAGAAACCGAAATGTACACCCATACACCAGATTCAATCATCAGCTTATCCCAGTAACTGTTCCCTGCTACCAGGATAGCAATGGCGGTTCTTTTCTGTATAAAATTTGATGAATTCGTATGCATAATGAATTCCTAGATTGTTAAGAGTACTAAAAGTGGCAAACCAACTGATGATTGTGCTACAAAGTGCCTGTTTGACTGAGCCAGCCAATGGAATATATCAGTGTAAAGTGTTTTGTACAGTTAAATGGATTAAGTGTCTCTCTACTTAAAGTTATTCTTCTGAGTTAACGGAATGTTAGGAGTTAGAACCAAGTACAGACAACTAAAACACAAAGCAGATTGGGGCCATGCACTGAAAAAGCATTAGAAGCTGTCTCCATCTAGCTGGTGCCTGTGAATTATGACTCCTGCCAATGTCGGGTGAGTTGGTAAACGCTAAAGCTTTCAGACAATCCGTTTAGCTCTAAACAGTGACACTAATAAATGAGGCCACAGCTCTCTTATCTTGTGCCCTTTCAATATGAAGGAAGGACGGAAGGACTCCCCGTTTCGAAGACATTATTTCAGAGTGTACGCCCTTTTCCTGATCCATGTTGGATCTTCACCAACAAACTGGAAAATTCAGGCAATGAATAGCTGATGAACAGGAAAGTATGAATAACAGAGAGCTCATGACTAAGTTCTTGAGTTGTAAAAATTTGTAATACAACCTCTAGACTAGGCCTAAGCTCTTCTATGATCTCAATTCATCAAGCTGCAACCTGTACATGTTGTTTACCTACGGATTAATACACAAAATTCTTGTGACATCCGAATGATTTACTAAATATGCATATGAGAGGTAACTGACTATAGATTTTACTGTTATAAAAAGACAAAAGCTTGTAGCATCATTGATTTGTGAGAAGACAGGAGAGTTTACATATTCTATCAATAGTCAAACTTTTTTTTCTTTTTGCTTGTTAGATAGTCAGTACTACTTACAATGATATAATTTGGTAAAAGGAATTTCAGAGAAAAATGTTGAAAAAATGAATTGTGTTATTTAAAGTGAACTCTAAAACTAAATCTCAACGGTAGGATCTATTCATTCACCGACAATACCAAAACTAAATTCCACGAGAGAAATGTCAAGGTTGAGTTAATATACTCAGCAAACATATTTAGCTGACATCATTTAAGGCTCAATGAGTGACATCAAAGGGGTGATGTTTAAGGCAAAGAACTGCAGAGGGAGATCCTTACACTAATTGATCAACAGCGACTAATTACCTCGATTGATTTTAATCATGAAAATTTATATACTTTCTAATTTCTACACAAGGACAATTACAAGATAAGATTCATGGAATTTCACAAGAAAGCTAAGCTTGTTCTCTAATGATGACAGAAAAAGGCCCCTTCTAGGAAAACAAGAAAATGGTTGCCATTAACAACCAATCCTATGATGTTGCACTGATATTAAACTCTGTACATATAAGACATGCCTCGAGGTTGTACAATACCAGATATACAACTGCTTCACTGAAAGAGCGCAGGGGCAGATATACTACTGTTTGCTAAAGGGCTTCATGAAAGATACTATTGAAAAAGAGCAAAACAGACAATCATCTTTAGAACCTGATAATCCAATGAGTATACATATGAAGACTGCTGCGTGATTTTCTTTGGAAGGAGGTCTTCAGATGATCTTCACGTTCAGATGAGAACACTTCAGCAAGGTTTGATTTCAAATCCAATGCTCAGAAGAGTTCGGGCTGACTCAATTGCCTTCTCCTTTTCACCTCCAAGGTCCAAGGTTTCACTTAATTCACCCTCCTTCCCCACTGACCACTGGGTTGAGGTCAGCTGGCTTTGGACTATATCCTTCTTAAGCTGTAAATTGGCCATAGAAGCAGGAGTGTTGGCAGCAACAAGAGGAGCACTAAGTGGACCATGTCGCTTCTTCGGTACAGGCATGTCATGATCATGTACTCCTTTATAGGTTATAATGACAGCACTTGTGTTGTCTACTGCTGTTTCTATGTGCTTACGGACAGGACACCCAGCAGATGTACATCTATAATAGTTCCTGGAAAGTTTGTTGAAGGAAAAATTCAGAACGAAGGAATGCAACAGACAAACCTGACTGAGTTCGGAAGCTAATTCATTTATATGAAGTTTGAGAATTCAACACGGTGCAACTACAAAATTCTAGCACCAATGATGAAGAAATCTTGTTCAAGGTCCTTAACATTTACAATCCAAAAGTAAAAGTTCCTTATCCTTTTCTTTAAATAATCTAGCAACAAGTTGAAGAAGCAATTACAGAGTATGTCGAGTAACTTGATTTCTCTAAAGATAAAGACAGGTAAAGTATGTGGATCACAGGGAAAGAAAAAAAACGGCCCGAGTTATCATGCCAGTCATTCAGTAATCGCAGGAAAAGCAGTCAATTTGAGACCACATGCAAAAGTAATAACTCAATATTTCTACTTTCCTGATTGCTTGAGATAAATAAAAAAACATTTACTTGTACATGGTAACCGGAAAGTTGTCCCAAATTTTTGTACTTAAAAGTTGAAACAAGAGGGTGTAGAAAATATCAGAAGAAAAAAAAACACTTTATTTCTCTGATTATATGTAATTTATACACGAGTATACTACAAAACTACTAGATTTTTCGTATATACTAACTTATCCAATCTATATAGTATATCTTATCTTATCTACTAGAAGATATACTTATCTCCTAGAAAATAATCTCCTAAGCTAACTAAACTTATCTAAAATAATTATCCAACAAAAGTTGTGAAGATGCCCACAAGAAAGAGAGCAAATTAATTAGAATGATGAATATAGGAATGTTTCATTTCCTATTCAGTTTTCCAAACCAAGAAAAAAGAGAGAAAATAAGAAGATATCTAAAGGAATCATTTTGCTTCCCAAAGTAGGAGCTCCAGGACTGGAAGCAATAAAGTGGAGGAAAGATATAAGCCAGATGAAGAAATAAGCTTGTACCTGGGGTGAGTATTCCCCTTCACCATTTTCTGCCCATACTTGCGCCACCTGTAACCATCACCTGAGATCCCAACATCACCCGCCGCATGGACAACAAATTTAGGCTTCTTTCCAGATTTTAAGATAGTTCCTGAACATGTTACATTTCCCTTCTTCATTCTGGAAAATAAGAAATGAAAAAATTAAAACAGAATCAGTTTCAATGCTGACTTCCATTACATAAATGCCATCCGAAACAAAATTTTGCAAAAGCTTGCCTTTGTTTTGGTTGAAGTTCATCAGCGTGCTCCTCCTTAATCTCAATTTCCCTGTTCCCACCAGATCCAATTGATTCTTTCCTTTTCCTATCCTGAACTGAGGGTGTTTCATGTGGAGATTCTTTCAATAATGTAGTGGAATCTGAATCCTTAGGTGCTTCAATGGATTGTTCAATCACATTTTTTTCCAAACTAGGCCCAGCTGGTGATGAACTCTTATTTTCCCAGCCGCATATATTCTTCCTAGGTGGATCATGACTGTGAATCCCTTTATTAACAATCTCTATCACATGGCCTGAATGATCAGAACATTCTATCTTTTTAGCACAACAATTGGAAAATGTACATCTATAATAGCTTCTAGAACCTCTAGGACTTTTTACTTGCTTCTGACCATATTTGCGCCAGTTGTAACCATCAGAAATAGGTGTCCTCACAGGGGGAACAACAGTAAGGGGTTTGGCTTCTGAAGAGGGAAGCCGATCAACCTGTGGAATAGATGGATTATCAACCTTTGGTAATGAGAGTATCTGTTCAGGTAAGGTTGGACTAGGAGCAGATAGTACAGATTGTGTAACGGAAGTTGGTGATAGTTCTGACAAGGAAGTTCGGCACACAGAAGACGGATGCTGGATTTCAGCCTGAACTTGTGAACCCTGGACTACTGTTACACTTTTGAAAACATCTTGGTTTGACAGGCCAACTGTTTCCTGCGAAAGATTAGAAGATAATAAAGCAAGGATCATATAAGCTTAATATGTCCATAATTGTGACTATCAATCAAGAAAGTTCATAGATTTACCAAGACAACATTGAAAAAAACTAGAGAATGAATGGAATAATTTTAGGCTAACCACCAACATAAACACTTTCCATAACATCCAGCAAAGAGAACGTTGGAGACATGCTAAGAAGTGCACTTGTTAGCATAGTCAAAGCAAGTTGGAGGAAGGCCTCCTCCAACAGTAATTCTATGCTTTGGGACCCTTTTCGATAGACGTCCCTGATTCTAGCACAGAAAGAGAAAATGCAAATTTCTCGAGGTAATTTTGGGTCCATTTCAAATGCAACAAGAGAAAAACAATTGTAGTCCCTATTTTCTTTCACTTTTTTTCTAATTTCGGAGCTCAGATGATGGGTAAACCAATATGCCTCTTGAAATTGAATTACAATTGGTTTCTTAATTTGTGCAGTCTAACACAAAAACCACACTTGATAATAGTGCAGCTTTGTTCTCTCATTAGGACTTCTGGAGAATGAAAGAAAAAGGGGAACAGTAATATACATTTCAAGCAGGTGTGTGCTACTTTTCTTTTCTATTTGTTTCTTCTTGCCTCATATTTTTCTTACCCATGCTATGCTTTCTCACATTATACGCATATTGTAGTTAGCACGAATACAACTGAAAATATAACGCTATAACTTATGCCTCTAAACTTGTTTGTTGACTTAATGAATGCAAGAGTCCCGATAAGTCACAAATCCCATATTTCTCACCTACAAGCATTAACTATCCTGAAAACACAACTCCATAATACTAGTGTCATTGTCTACATTCCTCAGGACTATTCATAATATTGCAAAGCCACTTGCCGTCTTCCACTTCCAGCAGACTACCAAGAAATGAAGCAATTGATCAACACCGCAGTCGATATCAGTAAACAGACATTGAAGCATACTAAAGCATCTAAAGAAGAAGATAAGATATCTCACTGCAGACCTAGGACTGCCACCAAGAATCGCTTCCTAAAATTCTTAAACCCCAGAAAGATTTACCAACATCAACAAGAGATACCACTTCGCATCACCACAACTGCCTACCTATATAACACTCAAGCACACATAAAAACTTTGAATTTCCTTCATAATGGAAACGAAGTTCCTCACCAAACAACTCAAGAAGATCCTGAAAAGATCAAAATTTTACTCAAAATGATAGTAAAAGAAATCCCCAAACCTTAAGTTCAGCTTCCAAATGAGTCTTCGAACCTGAATTCACCAGCAAACCTGCCAAACACCACCACGTAATTCAACACCAAAACACTACTTATCCAAACAAAAAAACAAACAAATATATATATATATATATATATCATCAAAATACCACTGCATCGATCACTCTCCAACACAACCGCCGACGAAGTCGTCACCTTTAACGAATCCTCCCTCAACTCCTCCGCCGTTGCTAACTCGCCTAGTCCCTGTAACTCACTTTGTCCCCTCTCCTCTTCATCGTACTCTTCTTCTTCATCTTCTTCATCTTCCCGTAAGCTGTCGTTTGTCTCATCATCATGTGGTACTTCATGCTTCGCTGACACGTGAAGAGCTTCAAAGCTCTCACTTTCAGCCATGGCCGAGTATCTCTCTCCCCTCTCTCTCTGTCTCTCTCCTCTACACAGAGAGTAAAGTCACGAGCAGTTACAAACTTACAATAGAACCCGAACGTTTCGACCCGGAACCTTTACGATTACTAGAGATTGTATCTGCAAATCGGGTCGAGTCAAGATTTGATTAGAGAGAGAGAGAGGTGAAGGTATATTTATATTATATATCTGTGTCTTTGACCGGGATTGACTCAGGTGGGAGATAACAGAAGCCGTTGATATCTCCGTTACTTTTGGACCGACTTGACTTTTTCTTCAACGGCGCGGAGCAGATGGCCGTTTATTACTACTTACTGCTTGTTTTGACTCGGACATAGTACCTACTGACATGTTCTTATCTTTTGTCTGTTTTTATTTAATAATTATAATTATAATGTCGGATTTTGTTATTATTGTCTCTGTTTTTTAATTCTTTAATTATATATGTGAATTTTTTTTATTTTCAGAAGAAATAATCTTGTACATGTTTTAAAATAGGTGTTACATGTGAGGATAATAATGGCCAAGCAGCGGGTTTGAGCCCAAGCTCGATCAGACTCAAAACAAGTCGGCTAAATTTGATGTAAGGCCCATTTTTTTTTAAAAAATCTGACTTGACCCTAATTGTTTTCTTTAATTACATGTCACACACGAATTGTTTTCCACGTGGGAAATACGAAACTCCAAAAAAATGGGAAGTTTTTCTTTGTTTTAATATGTCTAAGTACTTAAATTATAGAATTTACTATTCCAACTACAAACCTTTAAGGACAAATTTTATAAATTTTGGATACTTATATAATGATTTTTAATATTTAAGCATTTATTAGAATAAAATAGTAATTTCAATTTAAACATGATATAGATGATATAAATACTTAAAAAGGCGATAATTATTTTCTATCATGTTTTGAATAAATTGTCAAATTCACTTAATAATCATGTGTTTTAGATTAACTGTTTAGTAAATCAGCATCATAAAATCAAATAACAAACTTAATTCAAGTGAAATTTATAGATTTAATCTAATCGACTAGAATTCGGGTCTGGAGATCGGGTTTAGATAATCCGAACTAGTTTAAATCGGTTAAACAAAACGGCATTATTTTAATCTCGACTAGAATTCAAGTTTGAGTTTAGGTATGATTGAAGCTAAACTTAAAAACATGTCACATGC